>JXCR01130920.1:85524-135102 GCA_002079205.1 Phalaenopsis hybrid cultivar | reverse complement strand
ATATATATATATATATATATATATATATATATATATATATATATATATATATATATATATATATATATATATATATATATACTAAAAAAAGGAGACAAAGGCTCCTAATTCATTAAAAAAAAATACAAAAGAAGGGAGATAAAAAATCCCTTCCCAAAATTAAACAGAAAGGACACTGGTGAAAGGTAGAGCCACAAGGTCTCCTTTCAACAGTAACTCTAACTGGTTGGTGGCGAAAGTGCCTAACAAGGGAAGCTGAGAGTGTAGGCCAACATTTGCCAACCAGTGGGTAGGTCGATTGCCTTCTCTCAATGTATGGGAGAAGGAGGTGCTAAGCCCCACACTCAAGGAATGAATGTTTTTGATGCAGTGGATCAGAAACCATGGATCTGATATCTTCCCTTCAATGATATTAATTAAAACCATAGAATCTGATTCAACAATTAAGGAGTGAAAGCCACACTTATGAGCCATAAACATAGACCAAAAACTTGCCAGAGTTTCAGCCTCCAGGGGATCCACAACCCTTACAGAAGAGTGGAAGTAGGGTAAACACTTCCCTTTGTCACATCTGAACACCCCTCCTATCCCAACATATGGAGTAGAATAACTGCCATCAGTATTTACTTTAATTCCACGTTTACGGGGACATCTCCTGAATAAGTTCATACTTGATTTTTCTGGGGAGGCAGTAGGCAGTGCTGCGAAGAGTTTTAGGAAGCTTCCTATGACAATACAATTTCTACAAATAGTCAAATTAGTTAGTAGAAATGGCAGCAGCTACCGTATAGGTGTCTTCATATTTCAGCTTATTTCTAGCCATCCACATAAACCAGGCAGTGATACAAGGAATGAGGGGTAATTCTTGGGCTTGCCAATCCTTCCAGCTAAGAAAGAAATCAAACCAAGACAACTGAGCAGTATTCAACTTTAGTTTGGGCATTAAAAAATTCCAAAATTACTGAACAGTGGTGCAGTTAAAGAATAAATGTTGAATAGATTCCTCTTAGGACTTACAGAACCCACATCTAAAAGGGCCTCTCAAACCTTTTAATTTCAGTATGTCATTAGTGGGAAGAAAGCCATGAAATAATCTCCAAGAGAAAAATGACATAGAAGGGGAAAGGAATTTATTCCACACACATTTGCCCATGGGACTTCTTGTTGTGGGAAACAAAATTTTGATATGGATGCTGATAACGACTGGGACACCTTCTTTTTCACAATAAGTCTATCTTTTTTATCTCTGTCTATGTTGCATTTCAGAACTTTATGTAATATTTTATTATCCAGTATGTTTTGTTGAGCTTGCTAATTCCGATCTCCATTAAGCCATAAATCAAACACCTGAGTTGAAGGATTGAGTGGAGAAAGAGATGGGGGTTGATTAAGCCACCACCAGTCCAATTATCCAATAAAAGATTAAGCTTGCCCTCTCCCAATTTCCAAATAATTAAATTTTCAGCCTGTGTCCTCACCTTTAGCATATTAGTCCTGGCCCTAGAATCACCTGGTCTTTTAGTGACAAGGGAAGGATGCATATCTTTGCAGTATTTACCATTCAAGAATTTAGCCCAGAGAGAAATCTGAGCTCTAAACATAATCCAAAGCTTACAAAAGTTGATTTGGGAAATTTGATGGATACTTTTGAATCCCAGCCCACCAGCTCTAGTACATCCACAAATTTTCTGCAACCTGGTTCAATGCATTTGTTTTCTCTAACCTGCCCAAAGGAATCTATTAAAAGTTCTTTCCAGAGTTAATTGGGTGGATTTCTTCATTATAGAAATTTGAGAGATGTTAGGATGGAAGAGATGTCAAGACACTCTTGAGAAGAGTGATTCTACCCCCATTAGAAAGGAATGAGTTAGCCCAGCAGTTTAGCTTGTTCTGAATTTTTATGGCACACTCATTAAATTGGACTTACCTATTCTCCCTTTTAATAATAAAGTGCCCATGTATTTTAAAGGCAATGAGCTGGAACTGAAACCAGTCGTGTCTGAAATCCAATGCTTGATGTCAGGCTTAACACTTTTGCTGAACACCATTTGGCATTTCTTAGTGTGGAATTGCATTACTGAACAGTCTTGAAACTTCTCCAGGCATTAATAAACCAATTTAACAGCAGGCTTAGTTGCTTCGGCAAAAATAATTACAACATCAGAAAATGCTAAGTGATTCACAGTAAGGTTAGATCTATGACTGTATAGTGAGTGAGGGGATGTAGCCATAAGCTGATTCAATAATTTAGAAAGGTAATCAAATGCAATAATGAATATAGAAGGAGCCTTGCTTGATTCCTCTTGATGAAGTTAAGAAACCATGAGAATTACCATTAATAAACACTGCTTGATAATTGTTTCTTAATCATCTCTATATCAGTAAGATAAATTGATATGTGAAGCCCCTTATAGAAAACATTTCCTAAATGAACTCCCAATGTATGGTGTCATATGCCTTGCTAATGTCCAATTTAAAGATTAGATTCCCACGTCTACATTGCTTATCCAGATCCATCACTAATTCTTGAGCCAACCGAACATTCTCCATTATGCTTCTCCCTTTGATGAAAGCTGACTGATTCTCACTAATAAGGTGAGGTAGGTGAGGTTAGAGTCTGTTGAAGATCACCTTACTAATAATCTTAGACAAGACATTGGTAAGATTGATAGGCCTGAATTGATCCCAAGAAAATGTAGAAGAATTTTTGGGAATTAAAGTTATGGTAGAGCATTTAAAGTAGTTAGGAAGACCAATCCTCTGAAAAAACCTTGCACAGCCTCAGCTATATCATCTTTAATGATCCTCTAGGATTTCTTATAGATGTCAGCAGAAAAGCCATCAGGACCTGCCACTTTGGAGTTGTCAATGGAAGCAAGGGCAGATCTGATTTCCTCTTCCCTAAGAATGGAAGCCAGGTCCAACCCCCTAGTATAGTTCTTATCCATGCAAAGCAATCCATGCTGAATTGGTTGCCTTGAGACTGGAGGTTGGGTAAATAGTGTTTGGTAGTAATTGATAGCACTAGCAGAAATTTGGTCATCAGAATGGAGTCACTGTCCAGCTGGATCCTTAATCTTGTGTATGGTATTACATTTTCTTCTGTAATTAATACAAGCAATAAAATATTTAGAATTTCTATCCCCTTCAAAAAATATGGTCTTAGCAGCTTTTTGGGCATAAAACTCCTCCTACATGCAGATGGCAGTCATCAATTTTTCATTAGCTAACAGTAAGTCATTTTTCAACTCTGGGTTAGCCTTTAAACAAGCCTCCAAATGAGCAACATCCTTTTCAGCCTCTTGAACTTTCAAGTTGATGTCCCCCACTGTAGTCTAATTCTAATTAGACAAATGCTTTCCTAACTTCTTTTGCAGCAACCACAACTTATCTAAGGCTTGACTTGTGCTTGACATTAGAGGCAGAAATGGTCAAAAGCAGTGGTCTATGATCAGAGCCTGTCATGGTAAGATGTTGAACTGAGGTATGTAAAAACTCATTAAGCCAATGGGAGCTCACAAATATTCTATCTAACCTTTCCTAAAGAGGACCCCTTCTCCAAGTAAACCTTGGGCCAGTAAAACCAAGGTCATAAGGGCCAGCCATTTTAATTTTAACATTGAAGTAATTCATCTAATTAATATCAGGAGGGTTGCCACCAAACTTTTTAGATGGAACAAAAATGCAGTTAAAATCCCAACCAACAATCCAAAAAGAGTTACAAGAGCTACTTATAGCAATAATACTACCCCAAAGCTCTTTTCTAGCATTAGAAGAGCACCCTGAATAAACAAAAGTTGTCAGACCTTCCTGAACCCTAAAATGAAACTTAATATGGAGAAATTGTTGGAGATCCCACAGAATGTTACATAACACCTCCTTTCTATGAAGCACCCAAATTTTGTTATTCAGATTAGATAGATGTAAGAAGCAAGGAAATTTATTAATAATTCTCTAGGAGTTTTTGGAGACATAGGCTCCAAATACCTCATTCATGGGTCAATTGAGACATCAGAGGATAAAATGTGATTTTTCAAAATTAAATTTAATTTATGTAATTATTTTCATGTTAAAATAGGATTTTTCAAAGAAAATTCCTAATTTGACCAAATTAAAATCTAATCCCTTGAAATTTTTACTAGAGGTAGACCTAGACCAGATAAGCCTTTGGATCAAATTTCATAATTTTTTGAGTTCTCTGTGATTTATTAGAATTATTTCAAATTCTTGGTTATTTAAAAGATAAAATATTGTAGGTGATGAAAATTAAGTTTTATATTTTTTAAAAATCTCTCTAAGGTCAGAGAACCCAGAGGAGAAAATTTTATATTTTTTTTATTTTTCTTTGATTTACTGGAATTATTTTAGTGAAAAACTCATTTTTAGCCTTTAAAGGTTATTTCTAAGCTTTGAAATTAAATATCTTTATTTAGAAAATTAGGAAAAATATTCTAATTGTTTCTAAGTGATTAGGAAGATAATTTAAAACATCTTTCACATGAATTTTATTATTTTTGTGATTTTTATGAATTTTTAATTATTTAAATATTTAAAATAGGCTAAAAATCACGTTTTTATTTTAAATATCATTTTATTTTTAGAAAATACCCCTGATCACAGAGAACTCAAAAAACAAAGTTTCATAATCTTTTGATTTTTATTTTAATTTTTAAAAAACATTTAAGTGTCAAAAGTGGTATTTATCTTTAAAAATCAACTTAAGTTATCAAATGAATGCAAAATATTTTGAATTTTTTATGATGGGTCCTCTGGGATAAATCACAGTGGAGATAAAAAATCAAGTCATTTAAATGTTTATATTTTCCAAAATTAATTGTTTTATTGATTTAGTATTCGTAAAATTTAAGGGTAATGTTTATATTTTCCAAAATTAATTATCTTAGTGATTTAGTGTTTGCAAAATTTAAGTTCACAAATGACTTGACCCATGAAATTATTTTCAAAGGTTTCTCTAGTCATGGTGGACCTTCCAAAAATTTCTTAGGATTTTCTAATCAATATGCTAATTTCCATGATTATTTTAATGAAATAATGTGAAAGATCTTGAAAAATATGGATCTCTATATAGGAACCTCCTCTGACTTTGGAAAAATCAGAGATGTTTCGCCTTACAAAGGCTACAACATGCCAAAATTTCAAGCCAAGGTGATGTGTCAATATGAATGGAGAATCAAATGATCCCAAATAGTGTTTAATTAATTAAAATAAAATATGCATCAAATGGACTTGAAATTTATTCCACATTGTTCTCCTCTGTTCGCTGAGCAAGAGGGTATTTTTATTTTATTTTTGTGATTTTTCTACACAAAGTTATGTATTTTCAAGAGGGTATTTTTATTTTATTTTTGTGATTTTTCTACACAAAGTTATGAATTTTATAAGTTAAGAGTATTTAAATAAATAAGAAAAGCCCTATTAATCTATTTAAACCGCGCGTGCTGACTAGATCCTAGGCAACTTCAAAGGCATGGGTGGCACGCACTGGTTGGACGCCGCCGTCCACAAAGCTTGCTGACTCGGCCCGCTGTTTATGTCCCGAAGCGCTATCCGGCTCGACCTCCCCCATCCATTTTATACACGCTTGATCGAACGGCTCCCCGTCATCGTCCCCGATAGAATGATCACATGCCCATCCACATTAAAACCTTAAAATCTCAGCCTAGACTCAACCAAATCACTTTGGGTTTGATCTTATGGACTCGTCTAAGTGAGACGAACACATCCATACGGTTAATATACCATGAAATCAAGCCTAAGTAAATGGAGAATCAAAATAAGCTCGGGAGGAGGAGAAGTTTTATACCTTTTGCTCTGAGATGGGAGGCTTCAATCAGATGTGCTTGGCATGTTCGTTGGGGTCCAAGGAGGCTAGGGATTGGGTCACTGGTCTTGGTGTAAGGCCTAGGTATGAATTCGACCAAGCTCGATTCAGGTGTTGGTCTAGAGCTGTGGTGGAGGCTATTTCAGAGGGTAATTTGATAGTTCATTGTCTTCTCTTGCAATTGTGAAGTAGTGGGCACAAGAAATTGAAGTTTGGGGGAGTGTGGAGGTGTATTGGGTTCTATCCTGCTTCCCGGCAAGGTTTCAAGCTCAAAATTGAGCTCCGGCAATAGGAATGGGTAAATGGTTGGAATGCACTGAGGGGATCTTAGGGAAGCTCTGTGTGAAGTTTAGAGAGGCCTCTTTGGTTGGGATGCACTGAGGGGATCTTAGGGAAGCTCTGTGTGAAGTTTGGAGAGGCCTCCCTGAGAGGCTGAGGGGATCTTAGGGAAGCTCTGTGTGAAGTTTGGAGAGGCCTCTCTAAGAAAATTTCAGCGTGCCTCCCATGGCCGTGGGAGGTGATTTTTATAAAAATGGTTCTGGGGTGGCTCTCAGGGCATAAGTTTGGGTGCATTGTGGTATTAGGTGGAGGGCAGAGGAGCACTTCAATTTGATTTGGATGAGCTGGCCTCTAGGTTTGATTTAGGTGAGGTGCCATGGGAGTGGCTCTTGGTTTTGGGCTTTTCCAGCCATTAGGCTGGCCGGCCAGCCAGGGGAAGGTGGCTAGGAGCTCAGGGAGCCAAGAGGAATCCATCACAACATTTTAATGTAGATGTGCTTTGATTTGGCAAAGATATCTTAAGCATGTGCATTTTTGGAAATATGATCCCTTAATTTGGGGGACCTTTAGTCCATGGCTTGATTTAGGTGATAAATATCCCTTAATTTGGGGAACCTTTGGTCCATGGCTTGATTTAGGTGGTTTGATGGTGTTTAGAATGGTTCACTAAGTCCAACTAATGGCTGTGGTGGAGTTAATTTGGTGGCTTTAGGGTGGTTAGGTCAGATTTAGTGCATGGGTCCAAGTGGGTGCAAATGACCAAAACTTGGGTTTCGACTAGGTTAGCCTTGTCAATTGCCCCAATTAATTGTTTTATTTGGTGTATATGATCATGATAAATAACATTGCTGAAGGATGGGTGTGGTTTTGAGTTCAATTGAAGGGTTTGAGGGAATTTTGAACTTTAATCAATTTGATCATGTTGGGTTAGGCTTGGGTCTAGCTTGGGTTAGCCTTAGGCTAAGTCTAAATTGATTGTTGTAAATGGTCAATAGGGACCTCATAAAGAGTTTTAAACATGAATTGGATGCCAATTTGGAGGTTAAGGCAATCAATTGGGTGAAATTTGGGGACTTAGCCAATTTGGGGCTAAATTTGGGAATTTTGGATTTAGGTCAAAATCAGATGGATTTGAGACTTCACCAAGTCCAATTGATGGTTGATTTTGATGTATAAAAATTTTATCAAGATTTTTCAACATTAATTGAGGCCAAATGACTAGGCTATGGTTCAATTTGGTGAGATTAGGTCATATTGTCAAAATTGGGGCTTTAACCTAACTTAAAATTAGGCTCAAATCATGGGCCAATTAGGCTTGGATTTGGTTTATTTTAGTCATGAAAAAGTGAATTTGAATTTAGGATTTTAATTGGGGCCAATTGAGATCAAATTGTTGGACATTTGAGTTGGATTTGGGGAAATTTGAGTCTTTAAAGGGCAATTTGGGGATTTTTGTTAAAGATGGTCAAATTGGCGAAATTTAGTCATGTTGTAGTTGAGATAAATTAAATTTGGAATATTTTAGATTTATTGGGATTTTTTGGGAATTTTTTGGAATTTTTTGAAATTTTGAGTAGAATATTTGGGATTTATTAGGATTTTATGGGAATTTTTGGGATTTTTTTAAATGAAATTGGGAATATTTGGGATT
The DNA here is from genome assembly GCA_002079205.1 of Phalaenopsis hybrid cultivar. NCBI lineage: Eukaryota > Viridiplantae > Streptophyta > Magnoliopsida > Asparagales > Orchidaceae > Phalaenopsis > Phalaenopsis hybrid cultivar. The sequence goes on along the minus strand of JXCR01130920.1, from coordinate 127,330 downwards.
TATTAGGATTTTCTGGGAATTTTTGAAATTTTTGGGTTTTTGAGCTATGGATGGGGTATTTTGGTAATTTGGGGGTGTTTTAGGGGTAAAAGGCCAAGATGGGTATTTTGGTAGATTTGATATACCAATCATCACTAACAAGCCATGGACCAATGGAAACCCCTTTTTGGGTCCTCTATATAGTGGTCTTAACTAAATCATAGCCCTACCTAGGGCTAGTAGGTTTATGGGACCATCTACATGAGTATCCCAAAAGGACAAGGGATCTACGCTAGAAATTTGAGTTCAGGGTTGTGAGTGAATGTGGGTGTAGATAAGTTTAGTGAGTGCCTTAGCTCTAGACCAACACCCAAGGTCAACCCTAAGGTCCAGCAATCCTAAGGGTGACTCATCTTGAGTTTCTCCCATAGTGACCCCACCTACTAAGTACTAGAGGTTAGGACCAATATGTGGAACTTCAGGTTGAGTAAAGATGAGTTTAGAATTTCTAGTGGTGAGGGTTCCACATCTAGTTTTCTAAGAATAGTCAACAGGAAAATCCTATGGCTAGACCTTAGGCTACTAAAAGGGAAAAAATTAAACCTCAACCAAAATTGAGGTCAACACTACTCGTTGACATTTATCGCACATTTTTAATATTTTCATAAACATCTTTAAAAATAGTAGGCCAATAAAATCCAACTTATGAAATCTTATATGCTGTTCTATTTTCATAAACATCTTTAAAAATAGTAGGCCAATAGTAGGCCATTTATCGCAGCATTCCTCATCAAAATCAAATTTCTTATCTTTTTTTAAAAGTTGGCATAGCGGCTTAGTTATATTTGAAAATTTTTCTATGTAGCGCCTATAAAAACTAGCATGTCTTAGAAAACTTCTCACACCTTTAACATTAGTAGGTGGTGGTAATTTTTCTATAACATGGATTTTTTCAGAATCTACCTCCATGCCTTTTTTAGAAATTTTATGCCCAAGCATAATACCTCTTGAAACTATAAATTAACATTTTTCCCAATTTAATACTAGATTGACTTTTTTAACATACTTCAAGAATTTTTTCTAAATTATTAAGACAAAACTCAAATGAAGTCCCAAATATAGAAAAACCATCCATAAATACTTTCATTCCATGTTCTATAAAATTACTAAAAATTGACATCATGCATATTTGAAATGTTGCAGGTGCATTGCATAGTCCAAAATGCATTATACGAAAAGCAAATGTTTCATATGGGCTTCTAAATGTTGTTTTCTCTTGATTCTCTGAAGCAACTGAATTTAGATGATAAGCGGTATGTCCATCTAAAAAGCAATAATATTTTTTTCCCAGCCAATATATCCACCATTAGTCTAGAAAGGGTAAAGGAAAGTGATCTTACCTGGTGGCCATATTTAACTTTCTATAGTCAATACAAATTCATCAACAGTAACTTGTCTTATTGATATTAATTCATTTTCCTTATTTTCTACAACAGTCACTCCTCCTTTCTTCAAAACATAATGAATTGGGCTTACCCAAGCACTATCTGAAATAGGATATATAATTCCAACATCTAACCATTTGTAAATCTCTTTTTTAACAACTTTTTTAACTATTAGGTTTAATATTCTCTGAGGATCAGCTTTAGGTTCATATTAGCCATCTATTAAAATTTTCTGCATACAATGAAGGACTAATTCCTTTAATATCTGCTAAAGTCCATCCAAAATCCTTTTTATACTTGTTCAACATTTCCATCAACTTTTGTTCTTGAATTTCAATTTACTCAGAAGATATAATAACAGACAATGTAGATGACTCTTCTAAAATGCATACTTTAAATGGGCAAGTAATATCTTTAATTCAAGTTCAAGTGGTTTAATACATGAAGGAATTAGATTTTTTCTATAGTTTTCCAACAAGTCTAACAGTTTCAAATTTGCCCTGAATATAATCCAAATCTTCTCCTTTTATTTCATTTTCATTCTCAAAAATTTCTCCTTGCTTTAATTTATCTTCATACTCATTCTTAAACTATTCATTATTCAGATAATCAGCTAAATCCATCCTGAAACATTCATTATCTTTTTTCTATTGCGGGATATTTCATAGCTTTTGCTATATTAAATTTTATTTCTTGATCATTAACTCTCATTATCAATTCTCCTTTTTGCATATCTATTACAGCTCTTTCTGTTGTAAGAAATGGTCTCCCTGAAATAATGGGAATCTCTTTATCTTCCTCCATATCCAATACTATAAAGTCTACAAAGAAAATAAATTTATCCACTATTACTAGTAAATCTTCTATAACACCTTTTAAAAAAGTTATGGATTGATCAGCTAACTTAAGAGTTACAGTAGTAGGGGAAATTTCTCCAAAATATAAAAGTTTAAAGATCGATAAGTGCATAAGATTGATACTCTCCTAAATCACAGAAAGCTTTTCCATAAAACTTTTCAGCAATTGCACAAGGTATAGTAAAACTACCAAGATTTTTTAATTTTTTAGGAAGCTTTTTTTGAATAATAGCACTACATTTTTCATTGAGTGCAACGGTCTCATGATCTGTAAACTTCCTTTTCTTATTTAGTACATCCTTCATAAATTTCACATAACTTGGCATTTGTTCCAAAGATTCAACAAAAGGAATATTTATCATTAATTTCTTAAGGATTTCTAAAATTTTTGTTAGTTGATTATCTTTATTTTTCTACTTTAGTCTTTGAAGAAATGGAGGTAATGGTTTTTCTAAAGAAACCTATGTTTGTTCATTTTCATGTTGATCATTTTTCATCTCTTCCTTCTCTTCATCAACTTCAGTTTCTCTTTGGATCCTTGTTTCAACTTCTTTTCCACTTCGTAATTGAATAGCTTTAATTTTCTGTTTATTTTAATATTTTAGATTAACTTCCACAGTACTCGGAAGAATTCTAGAAGGTCTGTTACTATGTGCAGTAGCAATATGTCCTAATTGATTTTTAATATTTCTAATAGCATCCCCTTGAATTTGTATTAGATTTCCCATATTCAGCATCACTTCTTCCATCATCAACTTCTTTTCTTTAACTTGTAGGTTAGGATTGGAGTTCAATCCTCGAGGATAATAAGGTCAAAAATTAGGATTTTCTTAATTGTTGAGATTTCTGGATGGATTTACCGGATTGTTATAATTATTCCAACTAAAATTAGGGTGACTTTTCTATCCAAGGTTAAAATAGTTAGAATATGGATTCTTATTTTGATTATTTATAGCATTTAAAGTTTCATAAGATGGTTGAGTATCAATAATCTATCCTAGTGAATTTTCCTCTAATACTGGTGGTATTTGAGAATAGTTCACTCCTATGTGATCAATCTTTTTAAAAATAGCAGCAATTTGAGATGCCAAAATAGACATTGTATCATAATCATGAATACTGGCTACTCTCTTAGGATGTACCCTTTTAGAGGGTCATTGAAAATTATTATTAGTCATTTCTTCAATTAAAGAATATGCTTCATCAAAAGGTTTTGACATTAATGATCCACCCGCAGCAGCATCTATAATAGACTTTAATGATCCTACTAATCCATTGTAAAAGGTTTGATTTATTAACCAATCTCGCAAATGATGGCGGGAAAAAATTCTAAGAAGATCTTTAAATCTTTCTCAGGCTTCATATTTTGATTCCCCTTCAAACTAACAAAAAGATATAATATCATTTCTAAGCTTAGCGATTTTCAAGAGTGGAAAATATTTAGCCAATAATTTTTGTGACAGTTCTCCCCAAGTTCTAATACATCCAGGTGCTAATGAATTTAACCAAGCCTGGCTTTATCCCTTAATGAAAAAAAAAGTCTAAGCCTAACACATCATTAGACACTCCTTCATATTTATATATAGCCTAAATCTCAAGAAAACTAGCAAGATGTAAGTTAGAATCTTCATTAGGTGGTCCTCCAAACTGAATATTTTGTACCATTTGGATAATAGCATGTTTAAGCTTAAATGAATTAGTAGCAACATTAGAATTTTGAATAGTCAAGTGAAGTTCATCTGCTGTTGGATTCGCATAATCTTTTAAAGGACTTTGTCGATTCTCGTTTATTGGATTTTCTAAGTTATTTGTCATTTCTTTTAAAATTTTAATTTCTCTTTATTGTTTTTGAACTTTACTAATATTACGTTCTAACTCTAAATAGTAAGGTACTGAGTCTTCACATCCAATATTTCGCGTAAACAAATAAAGTATGCCTAGTAAAATTATTTTAAAAAAAAACTCTTAAATAAATTTCTTTTCAGATTTTTGATTTTTGTATTGTTTTTATTTTTATATATTTTATAGTATATAGATTATATCTAACTTTCCTAATTTATCTAAACTATTTAATTTACCTAAATTTAACCATTACCTTCCCCATGCAACGACGCCAAAAACTTGATCCTTGATTTTTTATATGTAAGGATTTATGAAGTTGACACCACTACAATGCCAAAAACTTGATCCTTGTATGAAAAGTAAGTTGTGTAAAATTATAAGCAATTAATAATGTGATTCTATGCAAGTATACGTATTTTTATCAAGTAATAAAGAAATTCCTATTTAAGCCCCAAATATCGATCCCAAAGGGAAGGTGTAAATTGGCAATGATAAGTTTTACTAGGAAATTTACAGAAAATCAAACGAAATCACTGTCACTAACTTCAAACATTTAGATGTTATCAAAACTAAAGCACTTAATTATTAGCAAAATAAAAATACAAAGTTTAAAAAGTAAATACTAATTTACTAACTTTGTTTATGTAATGAAGATTTCTTATGTGAAAAAGCATCCTTCCTACTACAATGAAGTTCTGGTGAAATGAAATGAGATAAATATTTATAATATGTATTGTGCTAAATAGGAGCAACTATAATTCACTAACCTGATACAGTGTATAGAAAATCATTGGCTAATCCTAATTTTAGTCCCTAAATACGTAGTTAGGTTAGAAGGATACCCGCTCCCACTCTAGAGCTCCTAATTCCCTTCACCTGAAGGCTAACTCTCACTTTAGTTTTTAAACACTAAGACTGAATTGGGGATTTTAGTCTGTCACCCTAAAGATTCTCCAATTCTACACCTAACAAAGAATATTTCCCTATTTATTTGCACTTAATTTCATGAACGAATTTCTCCTTCATGAAATCAAATGTGATCATCACTCTGTTATAGAACTCATACTCCATTTCCTGGATCGTATGTCTTACAACATATTTTAACAATTCAATTGGCCAGATTGAAATGTAAATTAAGTTTGGAGTTGAAAAATCATCACAATTTATTTTATATTTTAATATTGGCGCATCATATTATCTCTTCATTTCACCATATCTCAAAGTAGGGAGAAAGATAGAGGGAACTAATCATATTTCATGAGAAATACACAACAAAACACAAATTTCATATATAAAATAAAGTTCATATAACACTAATAAACAAACAAAAATTATCTGAGACTCTTTCTCAAAGCAAATCCCTCGTAGCTTTTCCTTTGAAATGCAGGAAGAAGATATATCTCACTTTTCTCTTTCTCCAACACTCTTACATAAAGTTTCACACCAAATCTCACCACACAAACTCTAAACTATAAAATAAAAATCACTAATGGACTCCGATATGGTGGTGGAATGAAGATGGATTATGAAAAATGGCAAAAATGGAGTGCGATGGAACATTTTGAAGTGAAAAAGAGTCCATTTCGTGATGAATTTCAGCCCCAAATAAAGACCAAGGTCGGTTCTCCAAGAGGAGCCTCCAAAAAATCTTGAAAAATTATCTAAATACATTGAACCTTCTAGAATTGGGGGCTGAACAACCTTTGGTGTCGTCGGCGCTGCCATTTGCGCAGTCGGCGCTGCCCTTGGCGCCGTCAGCGCTCAGTACTTCAAAAACGTCATTTTGACTCCAAATTCCATCCTTTTTGCTTCCTTTTTACTTTAATTCATAAAAATCAATAACCTGCAAAAAAACACTAAATTACATTCCATTAAGGTGCAATATCACAAAAAATAAGTATAAAATACGGGTCTAAAAATGCATATATTTTCGGTGTTTCATTGTAATCTGGGTTAGTACCGAGATTCTGATATATTTTCCCGCTACCCCTTAGGTTGGATGTGAGTCCCAGCGCTTTCCTCCCCAATGTAGCAGATATTTTCCTCATCACCATTTGGGTTGCATGTGAGTACCAGAACTTTCCTTCCTAATGTGACACAAATCTTTGAGATAGGTATAAGACTATCTTAAATGGAGTAAGGCGTCCTATTCTCAGTCCTCGAGATAGGTTTAAGACCACCTTAAATGGAGTAAGGCATCCTATTCTCAATACTTTTGAGATCGGTTTAAGACTACCTTAAATGGAGTAAGACATCTGTTTCTCTACCCAAATCTTTGAAATAGGTTTAAGTCCACCTTAAATGGAGAAAGACATCCTATTTTTGATCTTCGAGATAGGTATGAGACCACCTTAAATTGAGTAAGGCATCATATTTGCATGACTCTAGAGATCAGTTTTAGACCACCTTAAATGGAGTAAGGCATCAGATTCTCTACCCAAATCTTTAAGATAGGCTTAAGACCACCTAAATGGAGTAAGGCATCCTATTTTCAATCTTCGAGATTAGCTTAAGACAATTTTAAAAAGAGTAAGGCTTTCGATTCTCTACCCAAATCTTTGAGATATGTATGGAACCACCTTAAATGAAGTAAGGCATCCTATTCTTAATCTTTGAAATAAATATGAGACCACCTTAAATGGAGTAAGGCATTTGATTCTCTTTCTGGGGTTAATACCTAAATTTCAATCCTTGTCTCGTGTTCAGTACCTGAATTATGATTCACTCCTTTCGAGGTTAGTATCTAAATTTTGATTCTCTTTTCAAGGTCAGAACCCAAATTCTGATTCCCATCCCACATCTTCGGGTTAAGCTTAGATGTCCTATTCCCATCTCCATCCTTGGGTTATTCTTTGACTCTCTATTCCCATTCTCATAATTAGGGTAGGCTTAGATGTCTTATTCCCTTCTACACTTTTAGGGTAGGCTTAGACATCCAATTCACATCTCTACCATTGGGGTAGGCTTTGATGTCCTATTCTCATCCTTACCATTGGGGTAGGCTTAGACGTCCTACTCCCATCCTTACATTGGGTAGGCCTAGATGTCATATTCTCATCCTTGCTTTTGGGGTAGGCTTAGACATCCTATTCCCATTTCCACTTTCGGGGTAAGCATAGATGTCATATTCCCATCTTCATCATTAGGGTAGGCTTTGACGCCTTATTCCCATCCTTACTATCGAGGTAGGCTTTGATGTCCTGTTCCCATCCTCATATTCAACGTAGGCTTAGACGTCTTATTCCCATCTATAGTTTTGAGGCAGACTTAGTTGTCCTATCCTCATCTCCATCAGGGTAGGCTTTGACGTCATATTCCCATCCTTACCATCGAGGTAGTCTTAGATGTCCTATTCCCATCCTTACATTCGTGATAGGTATTGACACCCTATTCCTTTTTCTGTGCTTGTTTTTTCCACTCAATCTGGTTTCCTTACGCATAATTTTGTCTCCTTGAAATTTTAAATTGAAATCCAAACTTTCTTTGATATATTCAATTTGAATCGAGTCTTCGCTAGGACTGTTAGTTTGCCTGATGATTGTCCCAGAAATCTCTTCTCTTTTCCCCAACAAAAGTATATGTTACTCCCCATCGGAAATAACTATCACTCAATTCTACACTTCATTCTAGGTCTGTTGACTTAGAAGTCTGTGTCTTTTTCGTTGGTCTTGTCGGTCAATGCCAATAAATGTGGTGTGCTTATCTGACACACCACACCTATTTGTTGAGCTCTAGCTTCATCCTCTTTAGTAGCCTATGATCTAGTTGTAGCACTTTTCTGTTTAGAATTCCTAGAGAACTAGAAAAGGAACCCTCACCATTGGAAATTCTAAACTCTCCTTTGCTCAACTTAAAGTTCTACATATTGGTTCTAACATCTAGCACTTAGTAGGTGGGGTCAATATAAGGGAACTCAAGGGGAGTCCCCATAGGACTACTTGGCCATAGGGTTGAATCTGGGTGTTGTTTTGGAGCTAGTTCACTCACATACACTCACTTGCACATTACATTTCAGTCACAACCCTAAACCCAAACCTCTTGACTTTAATCTCTTGGTCTTTTGGGAGACTCATGTTGATGGCCCCCTAGACCCAGTAGCCCTAGGCTAAGCTCTAGCCAAGACCACTGCATAGAGGACACAAATTGAGATTCCATTGATCCATAGCTCAAATAGGGTGGTTAGCACCTCACTTTTACGAATATATCAAACTTAATCTTTTGCCCCTAAATCTACCCAACTTACCAAAATACCCCCAAACCCCAAATTTGACCAAAATTCCCAAAATTACCCAAACTACCAAAATTTACTCATAAATCATCTCAAATCATTTGAAACAACCCAAATTGTCCAAAACCTCACAAAATTACCAAAATTACCAAAATACCCTAAAATTTGCCAAAATTAAAAAATAACCCTTGGTGGCCCAAACTTTCCCAAAACACTCAAATTCATCTCAAATGACCCTAAAACCAATATGGACCCTTAAATTGAACCTAGTTTGATCAATTTGACCAACTTTGACCAAAAGCCCCAAATTGCCCTTAAATGTGCTATTCCCTAAATTCACCCTAAATGTCCATCATTTTAACCACAATCACCCCCAATTCAATTATAAATTATAATTAATCATGATAAAACTCAATTCAAGCCAAATAAAAATTAAAATTCATCATGATAAAACTGAATTAAAACCAAATCCAAGTCCAATTGACCCACATTTGAGTCTAATTTCAATCAAAATTTAAAAGCACCAATTTGGCCTAAAACCAAAATCCCACCCAAAAAAACCCCCAAATCCTTCCAATTGCCCTAATTATGCATCATAAACTCTTTAAAACATCGACACAAAACAAATTAAATCCTCAATTGACCTTGGCCAAGCTTCAATTTCATTCAAATTCAACCCAAATCAAAAATTCCCAAATTTGCCCCAATTTAGTCATGTGCCCAAATTCCACCAAATTGAATGCCCTAACTCCAAAAATTGGCACCCAATTAATGTTTAGAACTCTTCATGACATTTTCTTAGACCATTCTAAAATCTCAATTTGGACTTAACCCAACTATAGCCTAACCTAAACCTAACATCCCCAAATTGATCAAATGCCTAAAATCCCTCAAATTGAACCTCCAAATCAATTCAAAATCACTCCAAATCTTTTATAAACCCCTCATGATAATCATTCACACAAAATTGATCAATTAATTAGGCTCAATGTTATGGCTAGCCTAAACCAAACCCAACTTCAAGATAGTTGAACCCAAATTGAACCCATGCACAAAAATTGATTAAGCCATGTCAAATTGGCTAACCAAAGACCACTCCAGCCACCAAGTGCACCCTAGTGACCAGGCTAGACTCACCTAGCTCACCCTAGATGAGCTATGGACCAATGGTCCCTTGATTTAAGTGATTTCACCCCATATTTGGCCTAAACATGAAATATCCTTGCCATCATTTCTTACCCTTGGTAGTTAATCATAATTAGCCACCCTATGACCTCCCTGAGCTTAGAGGTGACCAGACCCTGGCCAACCACCACCTCAGCCACCAGAAACAGTCACTCCAATGGAGCCCCAAATGACCAAAACCTAAAATTTAAATTCCCTGACTTGGCTCACTCGAATTGGATGCTTGTGCATTTCTTCCCTCTACCTCAACAAGCTTTAGAGCCCATCAAACCAACCTGAGCTCCACCAAGCAGCCATGGATTTAAATTGACCCCTCCATTGACAAAAAAGGGAGAGCTTGAAAACCTTGAGAAACTTTTCCAAAATCTCCAGAGCCTCTCCAAACCTTCTTAAGTTCAATCCTCTTGCTTTCAGCCACTGACAGCCACCCCACAAAGCTAATTTCTTCACTAAAATTTGCCTTAAAACCAGGACAGATTTCTCTACACCTCCACATTTCACCAAACTCCAATTAACTGTGCACACACCATCCTCATAGTGAGGGGAGTTGATTCCCCACAAAAACCCCATCCCAAACAGCTTCTAACGTAGCTCTAGACCAACACATGAAATCGAGCTTGATCAAAAATAATATCTAAACAATTCACCATAGCATAGGAATTCATATGGAGGTTCGTTGAACCCATTTGAAGCTGCCACAACCATCTGATTAAGGCCTCCCCTCTCAAACAAAGGTATTAAACCTCAACCTGAATCTAAGTCTATTTTGATACTCCATATATATTTGCTATATTTCATAACGTATTTGCCATATAGATATGTTCTTCTTGAGTAGATGAAGGTTTTGGAACAAACCTGACTGACTTTTTTGTAAATCAACAATTACAAGAATTTGCTGACGCTACTAGAAGATTTAACCTCCAGCAACGATGTAAAAAACTTGACTGTGACTTTATATATAGATTTTTGATTTAATAAAGATGTATAAAACGGTGTTAAAATCTTGACTGCGACTTTATATATATGTGTTTGATTTAATAAAGATGTATATATATAATAAAAAGTCAAATTTGTCAACGCAAGTATACGTATCGCTCAAGTAATATAGGGCTCTAATGGAGTTCAAGTCGAATTTGTCAACGCAAGTATACGTATCGCTCAAGTAATATAGGGCTCTAATGGAGTCTTGTCGAATTTGTCAACGCAAGTATATGTATCGCTCAAGTAATATAGGGCTCTAATGGAGTCCTGATATATATATATATGATTATAAAGATGTATAGATATAATATTCAATAATGTTAAAGTCAAATTATCAACGCAAGTATACGTATCGCTCAAGTAATATAGGGCTCTAATGGAGTCCTAGATATCGATGCCACAGGGAGAAATAGAATACTACGGACTAAGATTTAATAAAAAGTAATACTTCAACTACAACAACGCTCAAGTTGCTTATCTGTCACTAATATGCAATTGAAATAAGTAGATAATTTGAATAATAACTAATTATAGAGAATAACGTTTATTGTGATATTCAATATATAAGAAAGCATCCTTCTCATTGCCAAAAAATTATAGTGAATGGATAAAATGAATTAGANGGGTGGACTAATTTGTCATGAGCTTGTACCATCTTTGCCTGGTAAAGTTCCAAGTGTTGTTGTGCTTCAAGTTGTTTTCCCTTAAGAATCTCCAATTCTTTAAGTCTGAGTTTTGCACTTTCTTTTGTTGTAAGCTGGTTGACAATAATGGCTTTGAAAGACGGTGTCTGAATTTCTAACGGTAGCACGACCTCAAACCCATACACGAGCATGTAGGGTGTACACTGAGTGGGAGTCCTGAACGCGTCCGGTAGGCCCACAAGGTTTCTAACAGTTTGTTGTGCCAATCCCTTTTGTTTTCGTCCAGTGTTTTCTTTAAAATATGTACCAATGTCTTGTTGAAAGCTTCAAAAAGGCCATTTGCTATGGAATAGTAAATTGTAGAGTATCTCCAATCTATCCCATGTCTTTTGACGAAATTGTTGATTTTGGTGCTTTTAAAAGCTGTCCCATTGTCAGAAATTTTTCTTCGTGGTACTCCAAAACAGTAGACGATTTGACTTTTGAAGAATTGAAGGACCTGCTGCGCCGTAACCTCTCGTAACGGTATCACCTCTGCCCATTTGGAGAAGTAATCCGTAGTGATAAGTATAAACCTGTGTCCTTTGGAAGATGGAGGGTCTATCAGACCTATTATGTCAGTGCCCTAACACTTGAATGGCCACGAGGCGACAATTGGGTGTAGCACATTCGGAGGCTGGTGCAAGACAACCCCATGCACTTGGCACTGGTGACATCTTCTGGCTGCATCCATGCAGTTGGACATCATTACTGGCCAATAATATCTTAGTATTTTGATTTTCAGTTTCATATTCGGCCCTGAATGGTGAGCGCCACACAATCCGACATGTACTTCTTTAACAATATTCTATGCCTTGGCTCTGCTCAAACATTGTAGCCACATCTGATCAAATGATCTCCTGTAGAGGACGTCACCTACTAGAGCGTAAGACAACCCTTTTTGTAATGTGATGTGCCTCAGACTTGTCATCTGGTAACTTTCTAGTATAAAAATATTCTATCAATGGATTGCGCCAATCTTCATTGATATCAACAACTGCATTTATCGCTTTTTCTTTTCCGAGCTTGTAGAGAGTTTTAAGGTCGATTTTAGATAGGACCCGTCTTCCTTGTACTGTGATATCAATGGAATCCTCCGGGGGACATGTCAATTCTTTTGTGAGTTTTGCTAAAGCGTCTGCATGGACAGTATCTCCCCAAGAAATCCGGTAGAAATTCACATTAAGGATTTGCTCCGGCAACTTCATTGTGTACTGATGGTATTCTGCTAACCGTGGTTTCAAAATTTTATATTATCCGGTGACTTGCTGGATGACGAGTTGAGAGTCACTATAGATGGTAATGTTTGTTATCTTCATTGAGATTGCCAATTCCAATCTAGTGATTAGGGCTTTATAATCTGCTTCATTATTGGTGCACGGCTTGTTAGGTGGTATGAGAACCTCAACATACCCTTATCTGGTGTGAAAAAGATCAAACCGATCCTTGCTTTGCCTGGTATAACTGTGCCTGATCCTTTGTCTTTTCTAGCTGATGAAGCACCGTCGAAGTACATTTCTCAGTGTTGCACGCTGGAGAATTCCATTTGTAGTATTTGCTCATCTGATAGTTTTTCGTTGAGAGGGGACCCAACTAGCAGTGGGTGTGCAATAAGAAAGTCTGCTAGAATCTGTCCCTTGATAGCACAGAGGGGAACAAAAGTTATATCAAATTGTAATAAGATCATTAACCACCTTGCTAGACGTCCATAGAGTGTTGGTCGTGTCATCAAATATTGCAACAAATTAACTTTTGAAATTAGGGTAATTTTATGAGAAAGCATGTAATGTCTAAGTTTTTGGGTGGCAAAAATTAATGCTAGACAATGCTTCTCGATATGTGAATACCTTATCACTGTCGGTATTAGACGACGACTCAAATAGTAGAGTGCATTTTGTTCACCATCATCATTGACTTGGGCTAAGAGGGCTCCAAGAGAATCGTCTAAGGCCGCGGTATAAAGTATCAACGGTTTCCCTGGGATAGGGACTGCCAAAATAGAAGGTTTCATTAAATATTATTTAACGTTCTCAAAGGCCTGCTGACATTTCTCTTCCCAAACAAATTTGGTGTCTTTTTTAATTAATGCCGAGAAGGGCTGGCACCTACCTAAGAGATTAGAAATAAAGCGTCTCAGATATGCCAACTTCCCTTAGAAGGAACGTAGTTGTTTCAAGGTTTTGGGAGGAGGCAGTTCCAAGATAGCTTTAATTTTATCCGGGTCAATCTCAATTCCTCGATGACAGACAACAAATCCTAGAAACTTCCTATAGGTAACGCCGAAAGCACACTTTAAGGGATTCATTCTAAGGTCATATCGCCGTAACCGTTCGAACACAATTCTCAAATTATACAAATGATCAATTTTTATTTTACTTTTGATGACCAAATTATCCACGTAGCATTCCACTTGACTGTGAATGAGGTCGTCAAAAATATTTGTCATTGCACGTTGGTATGTTGCTCCAGCGTTCTTTAGGTTGAACATCATCATTGTGTAACAGAAAATTCCAATCAGTATTCTGAAGGCTGTAAGTGCTGCATCCTCAGGAGCCATCTTGATTTGGTTGTATCCCGACGATCCGTCCATGAAGGAGAAAATTTTATGTGTTGAAGCAATATCCACCATCATTTATGATATTGGTAATGAGAATTCTTCTTTTAGACACGCTTTGTTCAAATCCCTGAAGTCGACACAAACACGGATTTGTCCATTTTTCTTCTTAACAGGTATAATGTTAGTCAATCATGTGGGGTATTGCTCTTCTTTTACAAAGTTAGCGTCTATTAATTTCTTCACCTCAACAATTATTTGTTGCTCTATTTCAAGGTGCATTCTTCTGGAAGATTATTTTACTGGGGTTATATTCTTGTCCACCCCAAGTTTATAAACTGCAACTTCTGCTGACAGTCCTAACATTTCATCATAGCTCCATGAGAAGCAATCTTTAAATTCTATTAACAGTTTGATCAATTGTAAAGATTTTTCATTATTGAGTAAATAACTTATAAATGTGGGTCGGGGTTGTTCTTCCGTCCTGAGGTTGATTTCCTTTAACTCATCAATAATTGACTTGATTTCTTCTTCAAATTCTATGGGAGCATCTTCTAGCAGTTAATCAGTAGATTCATCCTCTATGTCGAGGCAATTCTCTTCTGATTTACTAGTAACAACCATGCAAAATTTTGAATCATCGGCTGGTCCGACTGTACCAAATCAGAGACCCTCTTTTGAGTTGGGAGTTTGACTTTTAACATTCCATAATTTTTCAAAAAGTTAAAATTTATCTTTTGACATTTGTTTTGGCAAGTGTCTCTGTTGAATTCACTTTTGTACACAAGGCGAAAAGTAACCAAAAGACAATTCCATTAACTCATTAAGATCATCATCCAAGTTTACATGATTTTCAAGATCAGTAGTAGTAGAAGCACGGTAAAATTTGATCGGCTTTGAACCAACACTAAGGACTTCCTTGACCTCTAAACTCTCGATCTTTTGAGGGAGAATCAGAGTAAGGTGACAACGACTTTATATATGCTTAAAAAAATACAAGAGTTTGATACCGCTGCTAGAAGATTTAAATCCCCGGTAGCAGCGCCAAAAACTTGACAATGACTATTTTATATACCTAAAAATAGAAGAATTTGATACCGCTGCTAGAATATTTAAATCCCCGGCACCAACGCCAAAAACTTGATGTCACTTAATATGCAAGAATTTATGAACCCAGATTTATATATTTATAATGATTTTGTAAAGTCACAATTTGAAACGCAAGTATACGTATCACTAAAGTAATATAGGGCTCTAGTGGAGTTCCGTTCATCAATCCCACAGGGAAGCGAGGTAAGTNGACTTTAATGGAGTCCTAGATATCAATCCCACAAGGAGTAATATTAGAACTACGAACTAAGATTTTAGAAAATCAATACTAAATCACAACAATATAATTCAAATTGCTTATCTGTCACTAATAGACAATTGAAAATGATAATTTTAATGACTCTTAAATAACTAATTATACTAATAAAGTTTTTAAAGTGAAATTTAATATATAAGAAAGCATACTTCTCCTTGTCAAGAAATTATATTGAATGAATAGAGTGAATAAGTTTNGTAAGTGGTCCTTAGTCAAATTCTAATCTACTACTATTAGTCCTTAGTTTGGAAGTGTGATTTAAGAGGTTTCACTAACAGATACTCCTAAATGTAAGTTTTAAGTTTAATACAACTAATAACTACTCCTAAATGCAAATATTAATTCTAAAGATAACCCTTTTTGGATGAATTTGTTTGAAGAATTTTGAGTTATTAAAAACTACTATTCTTATGTACTGAATTGGATAATGTAAAGGAATGAGATGCATTATATATTGTATGTGCCAAATAGGAGCAATCCTATTCTTTACCCTTTGGTCCAGGCATAAAGAACATTGACTAATCCTATGCTTGTTTACTGAATCTGCGGCTAGGCTGGGAGTATACCGACTCTCACTTCGAAGCTCCCATCGTTCCCCTCACCTGAGGGCTAACATCTACACTTCAACACCCAAACGATAGGACTGAATTGAGGAATTTACTAAATTTGCGGCTAGGCTGGGAGGATATCGGCTCTCACTTCGGAGCTCCCACGCTCTTCGCCTGAGGGCTAACATCTACACTTCAGCACCCAAACGATAGGACCGAATTGAGGATTTTATTCTGTCACTCGCCGATACCGGCTCTCACTTCGGAGCTCCCACGTTCCCCTCACCTGAGGGCTAACATCTGCATATTACACCCAAACGATAGGACTGAATTGGGGATTTTAGTCTGTCACTCTAAAATCTCCAATTCTAACCAAACGATAGGACCGAATTAGGGATTTAGTCTGTCACTCTAAAATCTCCAATTCTATGCACCCAAACGATAGGACCGAATTGGGGATTTTAGTCTGTCACTCTAAAATCTCCAATTCTACGTCTACCGGCTCTCACTTCAGAGCTCCCACGTTCCCCTTGCTTGAGGGCTAACATCTACACTTCAACAGCCAAACGATAGAACCGAATTGGGGATTTTAGTCTGTCACTCTAAAATCTCCAATTCTACGCCTGATAATTTTATTTCCATATTTATTTACACCCAACATCTAAGGGCTTTGACCTCCCTAAATCTTGGATTTAATCTTCACGTTAGTTGTAAAACTCAACATATTTTAACAAATCAATTGGCCAGATTAAAAGTAAATTAAGATCGAAGTGAAAAGATCATCATAACTTTTTTAATATTTTCATGGCTCAACCAATTCAAATCACAATTTCACAAATCTTAAAACAAGGAGAAAGATAGAGAAAACTACTCAAAACTCATGGGGAAGACACAACAAAACTCGGAATTCATATATAAAAACAAAGGCATACAAACCACAACAAGTAAATAACACTTATCTCTAATTCCTCGCCAAGCAAACTCCTTGAAGTTCCTCTGAATCTCTTCCTTTCTTTACAGCACACAGAATTCCTCTTCGAAGCAGCAAATAGGAAGAAATCTCTCACTTTCCCTCCACTCTTACAATCTCTCAAAGAATTCCTCACAATTAGACTCTCTACACACTACTGGGGCTCTTGGACGCTGTTCTAACCTTCCAACTCCTTGAACTCTTGAGCCTCCTCTTCTCATTTTCAGCCAAAGTCTTCTTTTAGAGATGTGGAAGAGTTTTTCGAAGAGTTTCCTAAGCATCCCTCCAAAAATCGTCCACATTCAATGCATCTTTGGAAATAACCAGCAATCTCGCCGTCAGTGGCCTCGAGGGCGCTGTCAGCAGGCCTTCTAAATTATTTAATCTGGAGTCTCGAGAAATTCTCGTCGTTCAAATCTTCACAGTTTAGTCCTTGTCATTCCAAATTCGTTCNTATTCTTTACCCTTTGGTCCAGGCATAAAGAACATTGACTAATCCTATGCTTGTTTACTGAATCCATGGCTACGCTGGAAGGATACCGGCTCTCACTTTGGAGCTCCCATGTTCCCCTTGCCTGAGGGCTAACATCTCCGCTTTAGTTTCCAAACCCTAGGACCAATGGGGATTTTAGTCTGTCACCCTAAAATCTCCAATTCTACGCCCATCAAAGTATATTTCCCTATTTATTTGCACTCAACTCCCATGAATGTCACCATCCATAGAATTTGAATGTGGTTCCACTTTGTTGAGAATTTCACCACCCTTTTGGATCAATGAAATTACAACAAATTTTAACACTACAACGGGCCCTTGTTATAATGTAAATGAAGTGCAAGTAAAAACCATCACATTTATAATTAAATCTTCTTCTAACAAGCATCCCAAAATCCTAAAAATGAATTCTACTCATTTCAAAAGAAAAGTAAAGTGAAAATAATGGCACATTCATCTCATGCCACTATTTCCAAAGAAGATGAAAGAAACACATCACAAAGCACGAAGAAAACACAACGGAAAACTTCATTTCATCAAAGCAAATCTACTAGATCACAAAGCACGAAGAAAACACAACAGAAACTTCATTTAACCAAAGCAAATCCACTAGATATGAAGAACAAAATACTTAGCTTTTTCCCTTGAAAGCACAAAGCACGAAGAAAACACAACAGAAACTTCATTTAACCAAAGCAAATCCACTAGATAAGAGTTTACAAAAATCAAAAGATAATGAAGAACACAATACTTACCTTTTTCCCTTTGAAAGAAAGACGAATATCTCTGCCACAAAGTCTCCCGCCGATCCATACAATGCTAGAACATATCCTTACAAATTCTCTCAAATTCTCCTCTCCAATCTCTCCAAAAGGGTAGAAATCTACATTTCTACTCTCATTCTAAAACCCTAAACTTTCTCCACACTTTTCGTAACATTCCTCTCACAAAAAAACCCCTTTTTCTAACCTAATTTTGTTCTTTTAAAGTGTAGGGACAAAGTTTGAAGAGTTGCCACAAGAATCCTTTCAAAAAGGATCCAAATACATTGAATTTCGGCCCATAACCACGAAAAGTCGGTCCATAGTCGTCTCGGGCGCCGTTGGCGGGCTTAAGGGTGCCGTCGGCGAGTTTTTGTGTCATTTTTTGGTCTTCTTGGGTAAATCTCTCCGTCGGCACCGTTTTGGGTGCCATTGGCGAGCAGACTGCGCAGCTCCACCGTTTTGCTCCGTTTGGCTCCGTTTTAACTCTGTCTCGCCCCATTTTAGTTGCGTTGTGTTTCCTAACAGCATGAAAATAACCTTCATTTAAAGTGTAATCTCATTCAAAAATATGTAATAAGTGTAAATACAAAATAAGCATGAAAAAAACCTTCCTTTAAAGTGTAATCTCATTAAAAAATATGCAAGAAGTGTAAAAGTGATTAAGCATTAAAAGACTTATCGAAAGGTGACAGGACAAAATTTCATTTCTTGCTCGTTTTTGCTCCAAATTGCACCGCTTTTGTTTCTTTTTCTACAAAAGTTCATTTCTTGTACCGAAAACCAATAACATGCAAAATACATTCCTTTAAATAGTAATATAATTAAAATTAAGCATAAAATGTATATAAAAAATCAAGCATTTTTTAGGCGTGTCGTAAGGGTCATAACATTCACATAGTGGTTTATCCGATCATACATTATCTCATATTCGCTTTGCTTTGCATCTTTTAAGGATATCTCGTATAGGGGTTTCTTTTATTTTGTCATCATTATTTCATCTTTAGAACTTTCTTCATCATCAAGGTTGATGGTTGGCTCAGTCCGTTCAACAATTAAGTTGATTCTTCCACATCCACGTCCCCGGCCTCAACCTCAGGTGAGCAAGCTAAAAGAACCTCCACCAAATTGTTGTAAAACAGTGGTGGATGATTGCTGAAGCAGAGTTGAATGGCTTGCTCTTTGTGATTTTTTTGAATCTTCACTTTTATTTGTTGCAATTTCACGGAGAAGACAGTTTTCTTTAGAGGCGCATAGTAGGCGTCATCTTCATGAATGCAAACTTTATGAATTGAAAAAGGTTGTAGATCTCCCTTGATGCAATGCTCTTGTCCTTCTTTGTAATACTTGATACACTGGTGCAGAGACGATGAAACCATGTTGTGTTCATGAATCCACGGTCGACCAAGTAAAGCGTTGAAAGAGGTCTCAACATTGATGATATGAAATTTAACGGTTGTTACTAGTTCTCCAACTTTCACAAACAGTGCAATAGATCCAAGGGCTCTTTTTTTGCATCATTTTATCGGTCGTAAGCTCCTGAGATTCAATGTCCAAATAGGCCAATGTCCGTAGACTCATCAAGTTTAAGGATGCTCCCGGATCTATTAAAACTCTGGACTACACAAATCTGCCGATGTTAATGGAGATGTAAAGCGGTCGGTTGTGGTCGGCAGTACCAAGCAGCAAATCTTCATCTGTAAAGGTGAACCCAGGCTGTTCTTCCAATGAACAAACTTCATCTGAGGATGTGCTGGCCAACTGAGCTAGGAAAATATCTGGGTCAAGCAAAGCTGTAACCAGAGACTCCCTCATCTCCTTTGATAGGATCAGAGCATTGTAGATTCTTAATATAGCCGACAACTTCCAAAGATGAGCTAGCACGTTGTAATATACTTTGTATGATCCTCCAATATTCTCTTGGTTATGTGGTTCTTCTAATGGTGGAGGTGGAGGAAGCTCTTCTTGAGTTACTGTTTGTTTTCCTTTATCTGTCAAAGTTATTCTTGTGGGTAACACTCTCCCACTCCTTAAGTTCACTTCTATAATTTATTCTTCTTGAGATATCATTATTGAATCTTTCGGTGTTTCCTCTTTGTCAGAAAGATCTAGGTTGATGGTAAGTGGCACACCGTGGTGCTCGAGGATTAGTTCCTCACTTTCGGTGCTATCGTAGCTGGCATTTTTGATGTCTTTTTTAGTCTTGACAATGAGTTCATCAGACTTAAGTACGATTTAAGGATTGTTTTAGGGATCAAGATCAAAGTTAGATCGATTAAAATTAGTTACGGTATCATCAAAAATAGTTAAAACGTAGCCGAAATCATAGTCATTATATTCATATGACCCCGGAGGGTAAAGAGATAATCATACAAAGTTAGGGGTTCGAGGAATTTCTTTCTCGAATCCAAAACAACTAATCTAGAAGAGGCGGCCCCTATCCTACCCTTCGTGCTATCAATCTTTGTAGTGGTGTTCTTCTTCTTCTTTGTCTTTAACGATGAAGAATCTTCTGGTGAAATCTTTGTCTCGAGTTTAGTAGGTTGAACACTCTGATCAGAAGCTTGTTTTGATGCATTCCAGATTTGATTCAATATTTTCTTGGATGATTTGCTCCAAACTTCATTCCATTCATTTTTTTTAGTATATGCGAAAGATTGTTTTGATGAATCTTGTATTTGGTTTAGGACCCTCTTGAGCTTGTTCCAAGTCGTACTTCATTCATCTTCTCCAGCATATGGATCAATCAGAGAGATTGGCTCAGCCGAAATCATATTTATGGAACCTTTTTTAGGTTTTCTTAAATATTCTTTCGGGATCATTATATTCCCTTCTTTGAGATTCTTCTCGAGCCAATCCTTAAAGATGAAACATTCTTCTATAGTGTGTCCAAGCAACCTGTGGTATGGGCAATAATTCGGTTGATCCTTCTTGTTGACCTTGATACACCAAAAATATATACATTCTTAGACTCATATTTTATACTCATTTTTGGTGATATTGCACTTTAATGGAAGCTATTTTGATGTTTTTTACAGGTTGTTGATTTTTTTGGGCTTAAAGCAAAAAAAAAAAGCAAAAAGAATGAAATTTGGAGTCAAAATTAGGTTTTTGAAGAAATGTTTAGCGTCGGCAGTGCCAAGGTCAGCGCTGAAGGCGCAAAACAACTTAAGGCTGGAGATTTTTACTCAGTGCCGACGGTGCCAGACCAACGTCGATGATGCTAAAGGTGGTGCGGACCCTGTTTCTATAAGGTTTGATGTATTTGGACAATTTTTTGAAGAGTTTTTAGAGGCACCTCTTGGAGAACCAACCTTGGGCTCTAGTTGGGGCTAAATTTCATCATAAAAAGTGCTCCTCTATGTTTTTCACTCCTCTACATTCATTTTTCGCACCACATCATTCTATTCCACTACCATATTGGAGTCAAATTTTTATTTTGCTTGCATAGTTTAGAGTTTTTGTTGTGAGATTTAGTGTGAAACTTTATGTAAGAGTGTTGGAGAAGGAGAAAAGTGAGAGATCTCTTCTTCCTGCATTTTTAAGGAAAGGCTACAGAGGAGTTGCTTTGAGAAAGAGTTTTCAGATAAGTATTGTTTGTTTATCAGTGTTGTATGAACTTTCTTTTATATATGAAATTTGTGTTTTGTTCTTTCTTTCTCATGAATTCTGAGTAGTTCCCTCTATCTTTCTCCCTATTCTGAGATATGGTGAAATGAAGAGATAATATGGATGTGCCATTATTAAATTATAAAATAAATTGTGATGATTTTTCAACTCCAAACTTAATTTACTTTTCGATCTGACCAATTGAATTATCAAAATGTGTTGTGAAGCATATGATCTGGGTAATGGAGTATGAGTTCTACAACAGAGTGAGAATCACATTTGATTCCTTGGAGGAGAACATCGTTCATAGATATAAGGAAATATTCTTTATTGGATGTAGAATTGGAGAACCTTTAGGGTGACAGACTAAAATCGTCAATTCGGTCTTATTGTTTAAAAATTGAAGCGATAGCTAGTTAAGTAAAGGAAAATATGTTGAGATTTTCATACCTATTTTACACTAATTTTGATGATATTGCACTTTAAAGAAAGATATTTTTGATGTTTTATTGCAGGAATGTTGACTTATGGTCATTGGAGTAAAAAGATGCAAAAAGGAGCAAATTTGGAGCAAAAATGACCAAAATATGAAGATTTAATCTTGGGGACCGACAATGAGCTCGATGCCGCCGACGATGAGTTTTTCTCGAGAGTCCAGAATTAAATATTCTAGAAGGCCGCCGATGGAGAGAACGTTGGTTCTCTCAACATATGCATTGAATGTGGATGATTTTTGAAGGGACGCTTGGACAACTCTTGAAAACTCTTCTACACTTTAAAAGAAACATTTAGAGGCCAAAAAAGTGGGTGTCCACTGGTGTCCACTGCATCTTTGTTGTTTGTGGTGCCTATTAGAGTGTAGAGAGTGGTTAGTATTGTGAAAAATTCATTGAGAGATTGCAAGAGTGGAAGGAAAGTGAGAGATTTCTTCCTCCTTGCCGCTTCAAAGGAGAATTCTGTGTACTGTAAAGAAAGGAAGAGATTCAAAGGAACTTCAAGGAGTTTTCTTGANAATAGAATTCTGGGTCGCGAACAGTGATTCGATTGATGATGAAGAAAGAGAATTCTTGGTTCAGTTCTCCACCTTAACGACAGAAAGAGAAGAAACGAGAAAAACCGAAATCATTTCTTTCTTCCCCGTCGACCACTACGACTGAAACGACGCGACAAATCAAGACCCGGAAAGGAGAAGGGCCGGTGGTGGACATTACTTGGGCTTAGGTTGAGCTAGGCTTAGAATTTAGCTAAATTGAATGGTCCAAATGATCAAGGGAGATGTTATGAAGATTATTCATGAAGGAATTGAGTGGAAATTTTGGGGCTAAGACAATCAATTTGGTGGAATTTTGAGACATGGCCAATTAAGGGCAAAATTGGGGCTTTTTAGACATAGATCAAAATTAAATGAAATTGAGGCTTCACCAAGGCTAATTGAAGGTCAAGTTTGATGTGTAGGAGTGTTATGAAGAATTTTCAACATAAACTGTGGCAAATTGAGTAGGCTATAGGTTCAAACTGGTGAGATTAAGTAATTGACCAAAATTGAGGGTTTTATTTAGATCAAAATTAGGCTCAAAGCTTGGGCCAATTGAGCTTGGATTTGGTTTAGATTGGTCATATGAAAGGTTAATTTGAGTTTATGAATAAAATTGGGGGAGATTGGGACCAAATTGATGGACATTTGAGGTAAATTTGGGCAAATTGGGCCTTTAACGGTAATTTGGGATTTTTGGTCAAAAATAGTCAAATTAGGTCATGTGGTAGTCAAGAAAAATGAAATTGGGAATATTTGGAAGGTTTTAGGAATTTTTGGAATTTTTTGGAATTTTTTGAAATTTTAGGCTAAAGTGGGGCATTTTGATAATTTAGCATTTTTTTTGTGATTTTAGGTAATTTGGATGTTTTCAAAAGGTTTGAAATGATTTTTGAATAAATTTAGGCATTTTAGGAAAATTTGGGAATTTTGGCCAAATTTAGGGTTTCAAGGGTCCTTAATTAATTTGCGGGAGTTTAGTGGAAAAAGGCCAATTTGAGTATTTTTTGGTAGAATTGGGGAGCTAACCGTCATAAATGAGCTATGGATCAATGTAAACCCCATTTGAGTCCTCTATGTACTAGTCTTAGCTAAACCCTAGCTTAGGGCTAGTGGGTTTAGGGGATAATCTACATGAGTCTCCCAAAGGATTGTGAGTGATTGTGAGTGAGGTGAGTAACTTAGCTCTAGACCAACACCCAGGGTTAACCCTAAGGTCAAACAGTCCTATGGGAACTCTCCTTGGGCTCCCCAATAATGACCCCACCTACTAAGTGCAAGAGGTTGGGACCACTATGTGGAACTTTAAGTTGAGTAAAGAGGAGTTTGGAATTTCTAACGGTGAGGGTTCTTTTCCTAATTTTCTGGGAATATTCAACAGGAAAGTCCTATGGCTAGACCTAGGCTACTAAAAAGGAAAAACTAGACCTCAACCAAAAGTGAGGTCAACAGAAACTTTTCCTGATAAAAAACTTTATGCTGTAAAAGGATGGGAAATATTGTGGTTTGCTGGTATTATGAATGATATAGTTAGTGATATTTTACCATATGAAATGTCAAAATAATAGGAAAAGAAAATCATTCATGATGCAAAATCTTATTTTTGGGATGACCCATATTTGTAAAAATAATGCAAAGAATTATTAATAAGACGATTGTGCCTTATAAAGAAATTCAAGAAATTATCCAAAAATGTCATGATTCTGAATTTGAAGGTCATATTAGGAATGATAAAACTGTTCATACAATTNGGGTGCAAATAAATAGGGAAATAAAAATTATCGGGCGTAGAATTGGAGATTTTAGAGTGACAGACTAAAATTATCGATTCAGTCCTATTGTTTGGGTGCTGAAGTGTAGATGTTAGCTCTCAGAAAAGGGGAACGTGGGAACTCCGAAGTGAGAGCCGATATCCTCTCAGCCTAGCCGCAGATTCAGTAACTAAGCATAAGATTAGTCAGTGTTCTTTATGCCTGGTCCAAAGGGTAAGGAATATGTATGCTCCCATTTGACACAATACAATTTGAACTGATTCAATTTATCTATTCACTTAAATTTTACAAGAGAAGGATGCTTTCTTATATATTGAACTTCACATTAGAAACTTTATTAGTAGAATTAGTTAACTAAGAGTTTATTAAAGTTACATTTTTATTTCAATTGCCTATTAGTGACAAATATGCAATTTGAACTATATTATTGTGATTAAGTATTGATTTTTAAATCTTAGTTTGTAGCCTCTAATATTACTCCTTGTGGGATCAATATCCAGGACTCCATTAGAGCCCCAGATTACTTGAGCGATACATATACTTGCGTTGATAAGTGTGACTTTACAATTATTGAATATTTAATCTACTTGAGCGATACGTATACTTGCGTTGATAAGTGTGACTTTACAATTATTGAATATTTATTTCGTCCATATTTATCTTATATTTTGAGCGATACGTATACTTGCGTTGATAAGTGTGACTTTGCAATTATTGAATATTTTATACATATCTTTATTAAATCTATAATCGCTGTCAAGTTTTTTATGCCGTTGCCGGGTATTTAAATCTTCTAGCAGCAGTATCAAATTCTTGTATTTTTAAGCATATATAAAGTCACTGTCAAGTTTTTGGCGCCGTTGCCGAGATTTAAATCTTCTAGCAGCAGTATCAAATTCTTGTATTTTTAAGCATATATAAAGTCGCTGTCAAGTTTTTGGCACCTTTGTCGGGGAGTAAAAATTAGATTTTTAAAAAAATCATAATTAGAGTAACATACAAATTAGGACTATTAGAAAACTTTTACTTGAATTACAACTTATTTTCATATTTAGTTAACTGTTTTTCTGTGTATTGGTTTCAATTGTATACGTAAATTTAGACCTAAAAATCTTATACCCTACAATTCAGAATTGGAACGCACTATTAAGAGAATTAGAAAACTAAGAAAAAAACCTAGAAATTCTGATACAATGGAAAACAACCTGAACAATCAAGGAATAGAGAATGAACACACCTAGAAATTGTGATACAATGGAAAACATTATGAACAATCAAGGAATAGAAAATGAACACCAATAGACCTCTACGAGATTATGCAAATCCTACAGCAGATGAAATTCACTTATCTACCCAAAACCCTGATGTAGCTGCTAATTCATTTGAGCTTAAGACCTCTACGAGATTATGCAAATCCTACAGCAGATGAAATTCACTTATCTATCCAAAATCCTATTGTAGCTGCTAATTTATTTGAGCTCAAACCTGTTATTATTCAAATGATACAAAACAATCAATTCGGAGTTACACCAAATGAAGATTCTAATTTACACCTCGCTAGTTTTTTAGAACTTAGTGCTACCTTTAAATATGATAGAGTTTTGAACGATGCTATTAGACTTAGATTTTTTTCTTTTTCACTTATGAGATAAGGAATGTGGTTAAATTCATTAGCACCTGGATCTATTAGAACTTGGGGAGAACTTTCACAGAAATTCTATCCAAATATTTCCCTTCATCCAAAACTGCTAAACTTAGAAATGACATAACATCGTTCTGTCAGTCCAAATATTTCCCTCCATCCAAAACTGCTAAACTTAGAAATGACATAACATCGTTCTATCAAATTGATGGAGAGTCAATATATGAAGCTTATTAGCACCAGGATCTATTAGAACTTCGGGGAGAACTGTCACAGAAATTTCTATCCAAATATTTCCCTCCATCCAAAACTGCTAAACTAAAAATGACCTTTCACAGAAATTTCTATCCAAATATTTCCCCCATCCAAAATTATTAGAACTTGGGGAGAACTTTCACAGAAATTTCTATCCAAATATTTCCCTCCATCCAAAGCTGGGGAGAACTTTCACAGAAAGTTCTATCCAAATATTTCCCTCCATCCAAAACTGCTAAACTTATAAATGACATAACATCATTTTGTCAGATTGATGGAGAGTCAATATATGAAGCTTGGGAGAGATTTAAAGAACTTTTTAAGAAGTGCCCACATCATTCATTACCAGATTGGTTGATAATTCAAACTTTTTACAATGAATTAGTTGGATCTCTTAGATTGATTATAGATGTTGCGACTGGTGGTTCTTTAATGTCAAAATCATTTGATGAGGCTTATTCGTTAATAGAAGAGATGGCTACCAACAATTTTTAATGGCCCTCTAAAAGGGTAAATCCTAAAAGAGTAGCTAGCATCCACGATTCTGATGCAATATCTATGTTAGCTTCACAAATTGCTGCAATAGATAGCTAGTATCCATGATTCTGCTGCAATATCTATGTTAGCTTTGCAGATTGCTGCAATATCAAAAGTATCCATGATTCTAATGCAATATCTATGTTTGCTTCGCAGATTGTTGCAATATCAAAGAATTTAGATCATTATGGGATAATTATTCTCCAACACCTACTATGATGGAAGAGAATTCATCTGGGCAATTTATGGATGTTCAACCCTCTTATGAGACTTTAAATGCTATTAACAATAGATCCAACAATCCTTATTCGAACTATTATAACCTAGGTTGGAAGAATCAACCTAACTTTAATTGGAATAATAATTCTTCTACAAATCAACAATGGGCAAACAACCCAGTAAACTCATTGGGAAATTCATCTAACCAAGGAAATGTTATTTATAGACCTTCTTATCCTTCAAAATTTAACAGTAACACTCAACTTAAGAAAAAAAGTTGTCTATGGAAGAGCTGATACTGAACATGGGTCAACAATTGCAGAATCAAGGAAATCAATTATAAATTCAAGGAAACCAATTACAAAATCAAGGAACTGCTATCAAGAATATTGAAAACCAATTGGGGCATATCGCTACTGTGCTTAGTAACTGAACATAGGAAACTTTTCCTAGTACTGTGGAACCAATTCCTAAAGATAAAGGAAAAGAACAGATAAAAGCGACACAATTACGAAGTGGAAAAGAATTGGAAAAAAGAGTGCAGAAAGAAATAAAAAGAGAAAGTGGATACAGAAAAAGAAAAGGATCATGAATACCCAGATTTAGAATATCCATTTTACACCAATGAAAATTATTGTGGAAAAACCTCCACCACCGTTTCCTCAAAGATTGAAGTAAAATAAAGAGAATAAACACACCAATGAAAATTACTGTGGAGAAACCTCCACCACCGTTTCCTCAAAGATTGAAGCAACACAAAAAGGATAAAAAATGTTCTAAGTTTATGGTTTTGGCTCCTCTGGCAACTAGGCCAGATGAAAATGCTAGGGGAGGTGGCCAGGAGGTCAGGTGAGCCAGGGGAATCTGTCACAACAATTTATTTGGGCAGGTGTTTAGTTTTGGCAAAAATCCCTTAGGATTAAGCAATTTTGGAAGTAAATCCATTGGTTTGGGGATCCTTTGGTCCATGAATCATTTGGGTGGTTCCATGGGGTTTAGCCTGGTCAATAAGGTCCAAAATTTTATTGTGGTGGTGTTTGGTTAGCCAATTTGGCTAGATTGGGTCAACTTTTGGTGAAGGGGTCCATGTAGGTTAATTTGGTTAAAACTTGGGTTTGGATTAGGCTAGGCATGACCTTGAGCCCAATTGATTGATTAACATTGTATAGATGATTGTAATGAAGATTTTTGGTGAAGAATTGAAGTAATTTTGAGTTCAATTGGAAGCTCAATTTGAAGGATTTTGAGATTTTGATCACTTTGGGCATGTTGGAAGTCTTTCCCTAAACCCTAAACCCTAAACCCTAAACCCTAGAAGTCTTTCCATCAACAGTGGCTAGGTATGGTAGGTAGTTTTGCGGTACTTTCTCTGACGCCGCTTCCTCGTCTGACGTTAGAGTGGAGTTTGAGGTTATAAATTCTAGAGGCTAGCTTGCTAGTTTATCTTTTTTCTTTTGAGTACGATAAGGACCTTTTTTGTGACTTTCTCTTCTTACCGTTATGACNGATTATGTTTCAAAATGGATTGAAGCAATCACTTTACCTCGATGTGATGCTTGGAGTGTTTCAAAAATTTTATTCAAAAATATTTTCACAAGATATGGAATGCCGAGAATAATCATTACTGATGGAGGATCTCATTTTAGGAATGCAACAATTGCAAGGTTGGTGGAAAAATATAATATTATGCATAAAATTTCAATTACTTATCATCCCCAAACTAGTGGTTTAGCAGAAGTATCTAATCATGAAATTAAGAGAATTATGAAAAAAAGTGTGGATTCTAACAAAATGGATTGGTCTGTTAGATTAGATACTGCATTACGGGCTTACATGATAGCTTATAAGACACCTATAAGAATGTCCCATATAGAATAATTTTTGGGAAGACTTGTCACTTACCAGTAGGATTGGAGCATAAAGCCTATTGGGCTATGAAGTAGTTTGATTTTGATTTGAAAGATGCTGGTGAGAAAAGATTTTTGTAATTGAATGAGCTTGAAGAAATTAGGAATGAATCTTATGATAATGTTAGGATTTATAAAGAAAGAATGAAAGAATGACATGATCAGAAGATAATAAAGAAGGAATTTGAACATGGACATGAAGTTTTATTATGCAATACAAAATTGAAATTATTTTCTGAAAAACTGAAGTCTAGGTGGAAATGGTCATTCAAAATTATAAAGCCTATCCCTATGGAGCTGTTAATATTGAAGATCCCAAGATCGGAAGGATATTTAAAGTGAATTGGTACAGACTGAAAACATTTTATGGTGGTCAAAGACCAGTT
Organism: Phalaenopsis hybrid cultivar; assembly: GCA_002079205.1. Lineage (NCBI taxonomy): Eukaryota > Viridiplantae > Streptophyta > Magnoliopsida > Asparagales > Orchidaceae > Phalaenopsis > Phalaenopsis hybrid cultivar. Next base: position 98,078 of record JXCR01130920.1, on the reverse strand, counting down.
TTTAAAGAGACTGTAATGTTGGGTCACCCAGAATAAAGACTAGGAATGTCAGACTGACGACATTAAACTAAGTGCTTCGTAGGAGGCAACCCATATTTATCGTTGTTTATTTTTCTTTTATGTTTTTGTTCTACATATTATATGTAGATAAATTCATATTTTTATGGATTCCGTATATTTGGGAAACTTGAAATTGAGAAAATATTTGAAAACATCTTTGTTTACTTAATTTTATGGAAGATATGAGAATTTATTAGACTGAAATTGAAATGAAAAAAAAATTTAGAACTTGTGCCTGAAGCGCCAGATTGGTGCCTGAAACGCCAGATTGGCGCCTGAAGTGCCACTTTCCAGAGAGCTGGCGCCTAAAGCACCGCGGCAATGAAAATGACTTAAAACATTTTAAAATGCGGTTTTTGGCCGGTTCTTCTTTTTATAACTCCTAAAAACTGATTCCGTAAGATTTTGGGGGGGGGGGAACGAGGGAAGAGTCACTAGTTTTCAATTCCTATGGTTTCCCACTCTAAAAATTCCTTAAGATTTTGAATTTTCAACAAGAGAAAGTTTGTCAATTTCATAGCGCAGAAGTTACATGATTGAGTTCTTGTAAAGAAGAGGCTAATCAAGGAAAGGGTATTTGTAAATCAAGGTTCAACACACCTAATACTCAAGTGGAAGATATAATTTCGCAGAGACGCTTGGAAGTGCTTTGCTACATAACTATTACCGTGGTTGTCCATGTGGTGAAAGAGTTTTATGCAAATATTCATGGAATTAACCAAGGAATTGTCTATGTGCAAGACAAGTTTATGCAATTCACTCCTTCAAAAATAAACAATATATTTATGATTGAAAGTGTTCCTATTTGCCATTATGCAAATTTTAATCCTACAAGAGATAATATGAATGAACTCTATCGATACCTTACAGATGAAGATGCAAATTGGGAGGTCAGAGATGATGGGAATGTAAGTTTTTCTTCTTCATTATTGAATCCCACTTCTAAGGTGTGGCATTTATTTATTCCATCAGAATTACTCCCCACTATGAAAATCAGTAAAGTGACTAAGGAGAGTGTTATTCTGAATTAGTGTATTCAAACTAGAAAACTTATTGATATTGGTGCAATAATTGTAAACTTAGTTTTGGGTTTGATCATAAATGGATCTACTACTGGACTGGGACATCCATCCACTATTTTCCAACTGTGCAGTCAATCACAAGTACCTTATAAAATTTGGGTGAAAGCGCTTCTTTCTTTGAAGCCTATCAACCCATAAAATTAGTGCAACTACATTGGAATTGGAGATGAGAACGATATGAATGTACTGATGGATCAAGCATCCCAGAATTCATCATTTATTCAGCCTTACTTCAATTTGAAAGCACTTTTGAAAAGAATCAAGAAGATAGAGAAAGAGGTATAGAACCTTATGCATGCAATTAAGAATATTTCTGAAATGTTGGATTACCTGGATTGGAGACTGAAGGAACATTTTGAACATACTGTATTGAAGATGGTTTGGTACGTATGTACAAGAAACATGCTTGGATTGAGGAGGATTCAACTGATGAATTTCCTTATTGACCTTTCTATAACTTGTACGTGCACTACCAATCCATGGGAGATATCCAGGAAGATGAGAGCAAAGAAGATGTTTGAACTTACTTTATGCACGAAACACTTATTTAGTACTGTTTGCTTATGTGATTGTCTTATGTTGGATTGCATTTACTTTCATTGTTGAACACTATTTATTTTTTTGTTTGTTGTTGAGTTTTTTGATATTTAGATTTCAGTGTTAGAATGTTTGGTTTGCTTTAGACACTGAATTAGATTTTGTTAGCTTGAAAATTGTTAGTTTGTGATAGTGTGGATTTTATATATAAAAGTGAGTTTTGTGTTGTTTGTGAAAGTTATGTGTTACAAAATTATTTAATTATGAGTATAAGTGTTTATTTGAGTTAATTAAAGGTTGACGTAAAGTGGTACGCAGTAGATTTCCTCAGAATATGGAATCTAGAAAAAAATTAGGCGTTGGTGTTTGAGGCGCTAGATTTGGTGCTTGAAGCGCCAAATTCCCAAAAATGCTCAGATTGCCTAAAAAAACCATAAAATCAACCAGTAAAACACCATTTTCACTATTTGAGTCATCTTCTTCCTCTAAACTGTGATCTAGGGATTCACATTGTGCGCATTTGAGAAGATTTTGAAGGCCAAATATCTTAGATTTCATCTTCTCTTGATAAGAGCTTCACTTTAACCTAGAAAATTTTTATTTTCACCATAAATCTTTCTTACATTATGGGAGATCTGAAATTTGGAATTTTTTATGAAGCAACTTGAAGAAAACCCATGGTGAAAAGTTTCTCACCAAAAAATCTTACTCGTGGAACTAGATTTTTTATCTTGTAATTTATTTGGATTTTACTTGAATTTTCATAGAAATTCCAATGGCTTCACGAGTAAAAAGAGGAAAGCCTACAGGAGATTTTGACATGAGGAGATTCATCAATTTTAAAGCCCAACACTGTTATAATACTCAAATGGAATCAAGGAAATTGATCCAGGAACGGGCATTTGCTAACCCGGGTGGCAAGATCGAGAGGTTGATAGTCGCCATAAATTGGGAGAGGTTTTGATACTTCATTGCAATATTTATTGTGCCTATCTTCTGGGAGTTTTATGCCAACTTGCGGTTCATCACTAATGACCACATCCTTGTGTGAGGTAAGCAAGTTGAGTTTACAAGAGAAAGGATCAATGCTTTTTATGGACTGAGAAATGAGTTTCATTGTGAATATGTTGCATTCGTGATGAATGATTCTTCACTGGATGAAGTAATTGCCTTTCTGACTGATGAAAAAGAAGAATGAAAAATTAAAAATAATAAGAAAGTTAACTTCTCCGCTTCCATGATGACTTTTCAGTTAAAAGTATGACACAACTTCATCTCTGCTAAATTACTGCCAACAAATCATCTGAGTGAAGTAACAAAGGATAGAGCTGTGCTAAACTTCTGCATTCATAAAATGAAGCAGTAAATATTGGTGCTCTTATAGTTCGTCATGCTGAGAGTATATCTAGTAGTGCTATTGCTAGTGGTTTGGGTTACCTTGCCCTGATTTTCACTTTATGTGAACAATCAGGAGTAGAGTCCCATAGAAATGAGGAAAAACTACAACCAAAACATTCTATTTGGAAGCATATGATTCAAAGATTTGAATCATTTGTTGAGTATGGGAGTGGAGGTAGTGACAGACCCTCAACATCAGCTGCAGGGCCATCTACTTCTCGCACTGCTTCCCTTGAAAATCTTATGGAGCAAATCATGATTCAACAAATAGATATTGTGAATAGGCAAAATAGTATTGGAGGAATTGAAGTAAGAAATGCTTATAATGATGAATATAAACAAAGGAGAGTTCAACATGATATAGCTTATGAGGAGGCTATGGTTTGATATCTTAGGGGTAAGTACAATGTGGAATTTCCAACTTGCCTCAGCTTCACTCCTTATACTCCAGATTATGATGATGTTGAAGAAGAAGAAGAAGAAGAAGAAGAAGATGATGATGATGAAGATGAGGAAGGCGATGCAAATTGACATTTTAGGAGTTTAGTCTGTCTGCTTGTTTATTTGTTATTTTGATTGTTTGTAGTTTGTTTTATTTGAAACTGTTGTAGTAAGAACTTTATTTTTAATATTATGTTGTGGACCTAAATTGTAATAATAATTGTAGATTTTTACTTTTTCTACTTTTTTAGCATTTACAATTTTTATTTCTATTTTTAATTCTGAGCAAATCCTTTATAATATATTATGTTTCATTTAATGCTTTAAAGCTTGTATAAAATTTTTAAAGTTAGCACCTGCAGTATACCAGAGCGCAGTTTCATACTAAAAAATCCTCTACAGGTTAGTTTTTATTTCTACACATTTAATATTTTCTTTCACCTACAAAATTTTGTACTGAACATTTTTAAATTACTTAAAAAATTAAGTTTGGGGGAAAGAAAAATTTCTTTTAAAAAGAAGTAAACTAAATTTTGTTTTTCCTCAATTAACTATATTTTTAAAATTAATTTAACATGACCTAGAATATTAAGATTTAACTTTAATTGACAATACTAATGTTTGTAAATATTATGGTAAATTTAGGTAATTTTTTTTTAATAATGAAGCTCAATTCTAAAGTAAAATATATTTAGTATGAAAAGATAAGACTATGTTTTTCTTTTTAAAGTAAAGGAAATCATATTTTTGAAGTATTAAGATATTTAGAGTTTCATGTAAGAAGAAAAGAATGAGGCTTTATGAAAAATCATAAAACTAATATGAATTTATAAAAGTGAAGAAATGTAAGGAGTTTGAACTTTAAGAAGAGGATAATGAAGTTAAAGATTATTAAAAGCTATCCAGATGTAGTGATCCTTACTTGAAAAAGAAAAAAAAAAAGATTGAAAAGTTTCTAAAAGTAAAAAAAGAGGAAAGAAAAAGAAAAGAAAAGAAAAGTAAAAATGTGTGAGGAGAACCTTGATGAGATGCTTAATCAAAAATTGGCTTCACTTGAATCAACTTAAGAAAAGACTTTATTACATTTTCTAAACTTGTATTGGAGTATTAGCACCCTTACTAGTAAAATTTTCATGAAGTTCTTTTTCATATGAATATTCTAAGTATTCTTGATATGACAAATTACAATTCTTCTTGAAATAAACAGAGACTCATAAACCTTAGATTTAATTACTTAGTACTTTTAGACTTAGAGTTTGAACCCAAGTTATTAAAAGGCTTTTTTTTTTTTAATTTTACTATTTTATTTATGAAACTAAAGCATATTAGTTTACAAGTTAATCTCTATCCTTAATCATATGTTTCTATATTAATAAAAGTGTCACTTGAGGACAGGTAACATTTAAGTTTGGGGGATTTTGATACACCAAAATAATATGTTATTTTAAGTATACATTTTATGCTTATTTTTAGTAATATTAAATTTTAAAGAAGAGTATTTTTATGTTTTTGTTGCAGGTATATCAATTTTAGGCATTTAGAGCAAAAATATCAAAAAGGATAAAATTTGGAGTCAAAACAACGAATTTTGTGATTATAGCGCCAAAACTAGCACCTGAAGCGCCAGAACTAGCGCCTAAAACACCAAGAATTGGAGCCTGAAGTACCATTTTACAAAGAGCTGACACCAGAAGCACCAGATTTAATGCACGAAGCACAAAAACCTAGAATAATGGGATGTTAAGCAAGTTGGCACCTGAGGCGCCAGAACCAACGCCTAAGGCGCCAGAGTTGACTTTTTTATGAATTAAGGCAGTTCAGGATGAATTTTGCATGAATTTTGAAAGGGACACTTATTCTAAATGCCTCATAGAGTGATTCAATGTATCTAGACACTTTGGAAGGTTCTTTTATGAAGGGATATGTCTCTGGGATCAATCAACATGTCTTTTTTAATTCAAAAGAGTTGACTTTTGGATAGAATTTTGGAGGGAATTTTGAAGTCTTTTTAGAGGGAGGCAACCTTTAATAAAAGAGAGGGAAGTCTAGGCAAAAAGAAGAGAGGAGGCAAAAAATGGGGCTAGAGAGTGGCGTGAGATAGAGAGAGAGGAGAGAGTCAAGGGCTTGGAGGTTTTCTTCAAGGATTGTAAGATGAGATGGAAGGTGAGAGATTTCTTGTTCATTACTCTTCTAAGAGAGAAAGAGTGCCTGTAAAGAGAAAAAGTGCTTGAAGAGAACATTTAGGGATTTTCTTGGGATTTGTGAGATAAGTTATGTCTTTTACTTCTTTGTTTTATTAACTTGTTTTTATATATGAAATCCGTGCTCTGTTGTTTCCTTCTCATGAATTCAGAGTAGTCTTCTTTATCATTCTCCCTACTTTGAGATATGGTTTTGTGAAGAATTGATTTTATTTTATATGATTTTAAATGTCAAAAATTTGTGATGATTTGAACTTCGATCTTCATTTACTTTTTGATCTGGTGAATTGAAATGTTAAAATGTGTTGAGAAACATAAGTTATGAAAGGGCTATGATTTCTACAATATAGTGATAATCACATTTGATTCTAAGGGAGAGGATGTCATCCATGAAGTTGAGTGCAAATAAATAGCGAAATATACTTTGTAAGATGCAGAATTAGAGATTTTAAGATAACAGATTCTAATCCCCAATTTGATCCAGTTGATTGGAAACTAATGCAAGATTGTTAGCCCTCAGGTGAGAGAGTAGTGGGAGCTTTGGAGTGGCACCTGGTATCCTCCCAACCTAACCACGAAATTAGGGACCAAACTCTGGATTAGTCAATGTTTTTTATGCACATGGAACAAGGTAAAAAATAGGATTACTCCTAGTTGGCATAATATATATATATATATATATATATATATATATATGCATTAAGGGGTGATTGCTGACCCGCAATTACACATTTATTTAGTTTCCAAAATATTGCCAAAAACTTGACCCAATTTATTTTAGCGACTAGTGTGCTCAATAAATATGTTATAGAATTTAGAATTTGATTAATAGTTTACACACTACGGGTACTAAGCAAGTATACATATCATTTCAAGTAATAAAAAATTTTCTTTTAAAACCCCAGTATCGATCCCACATAGTAGGTGAAACTTTTTTTATCCAAAACTCCTTTTATGACTGAGGAAAACTTTACTTAAACTCTAGACAATTATTTAGGAAATATGGTAGCAAATTTAGGTGTAAAACAAAGTTACTAAATTCCTACTAATTCTCTTTCAAATCTTTAAAGAAAATGCAATATTTCTAACATTTTATGAAGAAGAGTTCAAATTATGTGAAAGATCTTTCGCATTGCAAAGGGATCACAATTAATGTAAGAATCAAATGTTTACAGGTAAACATGTAGTTTTGTGCCAAATGCGAGCATACCTATTCGTTATCATTTTCTTAGTTTATAAAGAATATTGGCTAATCTAAAGTTAAGTTTCTAAATCAAAGGTTATGCTATATAGGTTCTAGCCTCTCACCTGTGCCCTCTCTATAGAACTAACCAATCCCTAAGTTTCAAACTCTAGATGAAATTGGTAATGGTTTTAGCCTGTCACCCTAGAATCACCAATTTATGCCCATCAAAACTTATCTCCCTATCTATTTGCACTAACCCATGGATTACCATCTCACCCTCGAAGTTAACGTGATTCTTACTAGTTGAGGAACACATAGCCCACCCGAGTCATTATGGATTCATAACAAGTTTTACATTCCAATTGGCTAGATTGAAGATGTAAATGAAGTATGAAATAATGAATCATCACAAGTATGAAATAAGAAAATCTTAAACAATTCTAATCCTACACATGATTACTCCTTGTTACAGGAGAAAAATAAAGAAAACTACTCAGACTTCTTGGGGATAACACAACAAAACATTATGCATATTAAAATTTAAGTTTACAACTAAAAAAAATCAAACAAAAATACAAAGTACTTATCTGAGACTTCTCACCAAGTAAATTATTTGAAGTTCCTTTGATGACTTCTTACTCTCCTTAGATACACCAAAAAACACACAAAAAAACTCTCACTCACAATACACACTCACTCAACACCACACACAAGAGAGCCTCATGTCCCCTCCTAAAGCTTTTCACCACAACCAAAAGCTCTTCAAAGTCCCCTTTTCAACCAGACAATGGTTCCTTTAAATAAATCTCTTAAAATCACTAAGAGTCACTTCAAGCACCCCTTCAAAATTCATCCAAATTCATTGCAAAAAAGTCCAAACTATTTCTGGCGCCTAGGAGCCAACCTTTGAGAAGCATATTATAACAACTTAGCGCCTAGGCTCCAGATCATGGCACATCACTTTTTGCTCTTTTGCTTCATTTGACCCTATTTTGCTCCATTTTTGCTCATTTTGCTCTTAAACTCCATCTCTTGTAGCTGAAATTAAAAACACACAAAATAATTTTCATTAAAGTGAAATATCTTTAAAAATGAGTACAAAATGTGGATATAAAAATAACACATTTTAAGGCTTGTCAGGGGGCAAGCTTTACCACAACCTCAAAAGGTTGTTCATGTCAAGGTTCAAGGCATAAATGTCTTGATGTTATCTTCTCACATCTTATTCATATATAAACTCTTTCGCTACTTCTTATAGGCTGAGCAATAACATTCAGTGCAATCTTGAAAGATCATTCACGTCAATGTCTCTAGCATAACTGTGGTGGCTTACTCATCCACACTTCATTCAGATTAAACGTTTTTGATAATCACTCTTAGATTGGAGGGTAATCTTCACTGCAAATAACACTTCCACAGTGCCCCCTTATTGTACTAGAGTTCCTATTCAACCAGATCAAGAGGCTAATCTCTTTAAGCCTAGATACATGCGCAGTTTTACAAGTTTATGTGGAAAACGCCACTGCTATATGTAAAAGATTCAAAAATAGCTGTGAATAAGATATTAAACATTATTCTTGAGTATGCCTGCAACCATATTTTTAAGAAAATATACAGTCCATTGTGACCTACACCCTAAAATCAAGAAAAGTAGAGCATCTGACACATCATTAAATACTTAATCGATTTTAGGTGGACTCAATTTAACCTCTTCCATCACAAGATACATTCATCAAGTAGAAGCTTCGATTAACAACACAGATAGGTCAAAAATCTTTGATGGATTTCCTTTTATCTTTCCATAACAAGTTACGATCATCAAGCAGAAGTTAGACTAACAACATCAGATAGATCAACCATCCTAAGTTGATTTCATATGACTTTTTCCATTACGAGTTAACATCATCAAGCGTCTCTAGTTATATAACTTAAGACAAGTCTTACATCTTAATTGGATTCTTCTTTCAACTATACTCTAACTTAGGCTATAGTCGTCAGATAGACACACTTCGACTAATAGTCATGGAAAAGTCAAACATTCACAGTGGCAGATAAGGTCTCCAACCATGCCCTTGGAAATTGAGCCAAAGAGGCAAGACTTGATGGGAAGATACGATGCTCCTAGAAGTTGAGCCCAAGAGGCAAAACTTAATGGAAAGATATCATGCCCCCGAAAGTTGAGCCAAGAAGCAAGACTCGATGGGAAGATAAGATATTCTTGGAAGCCGAGACCAAGAGGCAAAACTCGAAGGGAAGCTATCATGCCACTAGAAGACAAGTCTCGATGAGAAGCTAGTAGTTGACAAGGTGCACACTAGAATGACACCATGAGAGCAAGTGATTGACAGAGTTCCACTTAAAGACCTCAGAAGACTACAAGCTTCAAGAGGCACATATATATCAAAGACCTCAGAAGGCTACAAGTCTTAAGAGACACAAGTACATCAAAGACCTTAAAAGGCTACAAGTCTAAGGAGGCACACGTACATCAAAAACCTCAGAAGGCACCGACACATTTTAAGCTTCTAGAAGGCATAAACCTGATAAAGAACAAGTCACAGAAGACACATGCTTAAGAGGATAAATCTTAAAAGACACAAGTCTAAAAATGTATGTGATTCTTTTTACATATAAAGCGTACGTGCTAACTTTGATTACAAATTTTCACATGTTTGAGAAGCCCAAAAACCTCAAAAGGCATAAAATAAGGCTGACACCACTATGCAACCTAAAAGTTAGGTAACGACACCTCAGAAGTGGGGCAAGAACATTCCAAAAGGGATGACTTCGGCTCAGAAGGAAAGAAAAAACCAACCTTAGAAGCAACGTCCAAATTTTTATTACATCGAGCTGGAGAAAAAAGTACAGACAGACACATCATCATCGTGTACAAATGCCACATCATGCAATTCAAAGACTACAAAGAATAACATATACTTGTACAAGAGCAACAACAAATTAGCTCATCTTCGAGTAGAATCGACATTGCCTCCATGAAAGTCCAGTACTTCTGCTGATCTTTAGAGGGTCTTAAGATATCAACACCACAAAAGCATGGAAATCTACCCCTCAAAGTGTAGGAGGAAAACTTCAGCATTTCTTCATCTCCACCAGAATGCACAACAACAATAAGCAAGAAGATATCGTTGGTCACTTGTTATGTTGGACAGTGATTGATTTCTTCAGTGCCACAACATGAAAAATGATCTCGTTTATCATTTGCTATGTAGAACGGAGACTATTTTCTTCTGTATCACAAGGTGAAAGAAGATGTCGTTGCTTGCTTGCTACGTAGGGAAGAGGATGACTTTCTTCTGCACTGCAACGTGAAAGAAGATCTTTTTACTACGCAAGATGGGGACGACTTTCTTCTACATCACAACTTGAAAGAAGATTCTATTGTTTACCTACTACGCAGGACATAGACGACTTTTTGTTGCACCACAACGTGAAATAAGATCCCGTTGCTCGCCTACTATACAAGACGAGGACGACTTTCTCCTGTGCCCCAACACGAAAGAAGATCCAGTTGTTTGTCTGCTATGCAAGATGTTGATGACTTTCTTCTACACCGCAACACAAAAAAAAGGATCTCATTGGTCGCTTGTTACGTAGGTTAGGGTCGACTTTCTTCTTTTGAAGAATCCCAGATCACTTGCTTGGCAAGAATGGGCTCTACCTCCATCCTCATATCATTTGCCTATTTCTAGGCTCCAAAATCACTAATATTTATGGTTAAAAACTAATATTATCCATTAAAATAGTAATTAAAAAGAAAAGTGACTGAAAACCCAAAATGCTTGGTATTCCGAATTGCTGTTGCTTTTCATTCACTACTTTGGCCCGGCTTGTCGTGCTCCCGATTCAAGCAGGCGACATATATTAGAAAAAAAAAAAAACAATTCACATAAGCATGGGTTCTAACATTCCTACCTATCTCACGCGCATAGGAGACTGACGAACTGAGCTGATATATATATATATATATATATATATATATATNNNATATATATATATATATATATGTGTGTGTGTGTGTGTGTGTGCAGCCAACCGTGGCCTGCTAGTAGAGTAGCCTCTTTGAAGGTTGTAGGTCCCCTCAGGTCACGAGTTCGAATCCTCATCTGGCTAGTTTGCCGGTAGTGAGGGCGGTTCTCAATAGTTAGGCACATGAGGTTGAGCTGATACATCATCAAAAATAATTTTCTCTGAAAATAGAGAGACAGCTGATACGTCATGAACATATTTTTAATATTTGACATAAATCTCAAGGCATGACACCGATTTCGATGTAACTTTTTGAGCAAGAAATGTTCAAACTCTGATAAAATGTTATCTGAAAGTCTGATTTTAGTAAACTTCAGTCAAATTGAACAATTCGAAGTGACAAACGCGATGATACCAAAATTGATCCAATATAAGTCAAATCAAGCCCCGATCAAGATCTTAAATCTGTTTAAAAGTTTTCCAAAAATATTTGAAAGGTCAAAGGAATGCCGAATATTGTGAACTTATAGTCTAATCTAAAATCATGACAAGACGAATCCAACGAGCCCAAGTTCACTCAATTCTGACATCATTAAGGCACTCGAGTATCCATCAAATGATGTTTAATCAAAAGAAAATCTCCAGACCGTCCGCTTTAAGTGGTTCATATTCCTACATTAATTTCACCCACAACCCAATAAATAGAGTCATTCCCCTCTTTTGAAAAGGGGAAGAGCTTGAGTATGAGGGGAGAGCGCTTGAGGCTTTGAAGAGCTAAAATCCATCTTCACTCCTGTCGTCGTCGACCGTCGTCAAACTCCATCGACCATCATGGACAGTTGTCTAGTGTCGTCGACCACCACTGACCTCCGTCAACCAACATGTGTTGGTCAACGCCGATCGCTATTGGTGGCCGCCCGTTTCTTGCAACAAGTTCATTCGCATGTCGACGTTGTAATTCAGAAGACATTGTAACCCTTTAATCTTTATTGCTTGTGGGGCAATGACGTCTCTGTAATCAACAACTTACAGTGAATTTTTACAATTCAGCTAAGCCACGTAGTTTTTACTTTTACATGTTTTCCACATATAAACTCCTAGTGCCGCTACTGGCTATTTTCTTTTACTTGAATATATGTTGAATCTTCGTGCAACGCTAAAACAATAATCTATTTTTCTATCTTCACAAATTTTCTAGCACCCATCAGCTAAAGCACTCAACCACCGATAATGGTAGCTTGCATAATTAGTTAGCATTCATTATTAATAAATGTTAATTAAGTGCCAAGTGCTACGTTGCCATAAATGTGAATTATTTTTTAAAAAATATCTTATATATTTGAAACTATCACTTATATATTTTAACAAATGTTGAATAGGTAAGAATATATTCATATGTGACTCATGTTATTTAATAAGTTCATTCTAACACATTCGAATGCTATGATCCAAATTTTTGAATACGTAAGAATATATTCATATGTGACTCATGTTAGCTTTAATTTTTTAAAATGTAAGCTTAAATAGCAAAGTTGATAATAAAATCTCCATATTTACTATTCCCATTTATTAAATTCCTAAACATGTGTTCGTGGCTCCCATGAATGCGCAATTTTGTTAAAATAAGCCTGATATTGATGAATCGAAGTGCTGTGCTGTGCT
>JXCR01130920.1:73204-83360 GCA_002079205.1 Phalaenopsis hybrid cultivar | reverse complement strand
TTGCCCGTTTTTGTGAAAATGTTTTGATTTTGGGGCATTAGATTTTTGACGTTGTTAATCCAAAATAAAACTGGAAATCATGTTGAAATTAAGTTTCTAAGCTTTTTGTGATTTGAACCATTGATTTTGGCTGAGAAACCGTTAAATTTCTCATTTGGAGCCGCGAGTCTGAACCGGGTCTAGATGACCCGATTGAAGGATGAAGACGAGTAAAACGACTTGTCGTTTGGGCGTTGGTGAAAACGACGTGTCGTTTTCATTCGGCAAAAACCAATCTCGTCATGCAAAACAACATGCCGTTTTGAGTCAATATATATTACGTTAAATAATATTTATGCATAGTTATTAATTTATTTGCATTATTTATGATTGTATGCAAATGTTTAGCTCTTAATAAAGAGTTAATTAATGTTAGTTGATTCATGTAATTTTAATTAATTAGGGAATAACCACAGCATCTTTAATTAATTAAAATTGTATATTAAGTTAAAGAATCACATTAAAACATTAGTAGTAATTAATTATAGGAGATATAATGAAATATACCCACAGGAATTTTGTTATATTTGTATGATTAATTGGAATGAAATATCAACTTATATTTTTTAATCTACCCACAGGAATTAAGAAAAGAAATATAATTTGATAGTTTTATCATAAAGTTGTTAAATGAATTTATTTGAGTAGAATTTTTGCCCACAGGCAAGTTCTATGAAACTAGATTCAATAATTTGAGCATGATTTACATTTGTAAAACATGATATTTTGTTTTCTGGTCTCAAAAAAAATAAAATAATGATAATAATAATAATGAGCTTGTATTTTTAAAATTTTTGCAGTTATTCAACCTTCAAATATTTCTGATTTTAAGTGTGACATTCCCGAATTAAAGGGTGATAACTATAAGGTGTGGAAAGAGAGAGTTCTTCTCCATTTAGGATGAATGGATATTGATTATGCTATAAGAAAAGACGAACCACCTACCATTACTGAAACCAGCATTCCAGATGCTATTGATCTTTATGAAAAATGGGAGCGATCTAATCANTTGGACCTAAATCAAACCTAGAACTTAGGTTCAAGCCAACTTGAACCCAAGTTAACTAAACCTTAGGTTCGACATATATTGAACCTAAAACAAACCTTTAACTTAGGTTCAAACTAAATTGAACCTAAGTAAACATCAACTTTAAGTTCAACCCAAATTGAACCTGACTCAACTTCAAACTTAGGTTCAACCCAAATTGAACCCCAATTTAACCAAACCTTAGGTTCAATATACACTGAACCTAAATCAAACCTTTAACTTAGGTTCAAATCAAATTGAGCCTAAGTCAACATCAAACCCTTAGGTTCAACCCAAATTGAACCTAACTCACCTCTAACCCTTAAGTCCAACCCAACTTGAACTTAAGATAACACGAACCTTTAGGTTCAGTCCAACTTGAAACTTAGCCAATTTAAATTCTTAGGTTCAACACAACTTGAACCTAACTCAACCCTTAAGTCTTGACTACGTTAGAATTAAATCAACACAAACTCTTAGGTTCAACCCAAATTATACCTAACTCAACCCTTAAGTCTTAACTACATTAGATTTATGTCAATTCAAACTCTTAAGTTCAACCCAACTTGGACTTAAATCAACAAAAACACATAGGTTTAACCAAACTTGACCTAAATCAACCCTTAAGTCTTAACTAAATTAGATTTAAGTCAATTCAAACACTTAGGTTCAACCTAACATGAACATAATCTCGTAAGTTCAACCCAACTTGACCCTAACTCAATTCAAACCTTCAGGTTCAACCAACTTGAACCTGATCCAACTCAAACTCTTAGGTTCAACTCAAGTTAACCTAAATTAATTTAAATTCTAAGTTCAACCTACATTGAACTTGAATCAACTCAATTCTAAGTCCTAACCATATTGGACTTAAGACTATTTCAAATCTTAGGTTCAATATTGAACCTAAATTGACCTTAGGTTCTATCTACATTGAACCTAAATTATCTTAAGTCCTACATGCATTGAACTTATAACACTTTTAATCCTTAGGTTCTACCGACATTGATCCTAAAACCCCTCAAGTCCCATTCACATTAGACTTAAGACTCTAGGTTCTACTTTCATTGAACCTAAAACATCTTAAGTCCTAATTACATTGGACTTAAACCATTTCCAATCTTTATGTTCTACCTACATTGAACCTAATACACCTTAAGTCCTACTCACATTGGACTTAAAACTCTAGTTTTTACCCATATTGAACCTAAATCATCCTAATTCCTACTCACATTGGGCTTGAACCTTTTCAATTCTTAGGTTCTATCTACATTGAACCTAATTTACTTTAAGTCCTACTCACATTAGATTTAAACTATTTTAAACCTTAGGTTCTACCTACATTGAAACTAAAACATCTTGTCCTAATTACATTGGACTTAAAACATTTCCAATCTTTAGGTTCTACCTACATTGAACCTAAATTACCTACTCACGTTGGACTTAAACCATTTCCAATCTTTAGGTTCAAACTACATTGAACCTAGAACATCTCAAGTCCTATCCACACTAGACTTAAAACTTTAGGTTCTACCTACATTGAACCTAAATCATCTTCAATTTCAATGACATTAAGCCTAAATCTTAGGTTTCAATTAAACTCTCTCAGGTCTAATTGACATATGACCTAAAACAAATGACATCATTAAAATCTAACTCACCGACATAAAAAACATAAAATTCATCTTAAAAGATATTAAAAATTAAATTGGAACATCTATGTTCATATTTACGAAGATTTCTTGGATGACGCAATCTATGGTTGCTAGCAAGAATCTTCCGGTCCTGGTTTAAACACCTTTCAGACTAAGTAAATTAGAATATTTTTACGGCCCCGGGATGAGGGAGCCATAGACATCTTAACCGGGTCATTTAAAAATTATTCAATCAATTAAATGGCCAACTAAAATTGATAAATCTGAAGACATGATTTAATGCTAATCGTGTTCTGTTTTGCAGTTTTACAAAATTTCACTTTAGATTTCCTTTGCATGTTATAGGGTGTGCTAACTCTGTTTTGCGGGATGACATTCAGAAGTGAATTTCAAGACAACAAAATGACATGACATAAACAAAAAACAAAAACAACATTACATGAAAAAAACATAAACAGAAACATAAACAAAAACAAAATGACAATACATAAACAAAATCAACATGACATGACAAAAACAAAAAAAAAAACAAAATGATACGACATGACAAAAACAAAAACTAAAAAAAATAAAATAAAACGTCATGACATGACATGAAAAAAACAAAACCTTTAGGGTAGAATCAGATTCTTAGAAATCTATCACCCTAAAAATAAAACATTTGATGCTTCTTTCTATGACCATGACATTTCTTAGAAGAACGAATGTTAACGTTAATCATGAGTTTTCTTAGATAAATCTGAAATTACCTAAGATGTAATTAACTATAGGAGCTTGCTCCTATAGGAAAACAAAGAATTTAGAATAGGTGATCAACCTAAATCTCTGGTTATCAGACCTTTTATGTGATTTTCCTTATATGAGAAGTTGACATTCTAGAGTCCTCCACAAGTTTACCACCCAACATTTCTCTTATTTTCTATCATTTTTTTGCCCTTTCCCTTTTTCCTAATTCCTTTAATACTTGAGGATCTTTCACTTGATCCAAAAGATTAAGGTAAATTGGAAAATAGGGCAATAAAATAGATAAATAGAGTGACAACTCCTTTCAACCGAAAGACACACATCATGACATCAATGAGAGAATTGACGGTGATCGCAAATGACGAGCTCGAAGCGTCGACACCTCAGTATCAAGTTATGTGTTTATCTTTCGAATAGCTTGAGGTGTAGTGCTCTTTCATCTAAACTTTGAAAGATATGGGATCAGTTTGATTTCGTATTTTTCTAAACTAAATATATGTATATAAATTAAATTCCCTTCCAAAGCAGATGTAAGGATTTCCATTATGGCAACCGACAGCTTCCACAGGATGATAACCCTAAAATTGTGCCGACATACCATAACAAAAAATAATTTAAAGCTGTCCAATTAAGAAGTGGAAGAGAATTGGAGATGAGATTCAAAAGAGATTGAATTTGAGAAAGAGAGTAAGGAAATTGAAAAGTTTGATGGAGACATTCCTCAAGACCTAGAAAAACCTATTTCTCTAATAAAAATCAATTTATAGCAATCACCACCTCCATTTCCTCAGAGACTTCAATAACATAAATTAGATAAACAATTTTCAAAGTTTCTGGAAATATTTAAGAAGTTTTCTATTAATATTCTATTTTCTGAAGCTCTGAAATAGATGTTGAGCTATGTAAAATTTATGAAGAATATTCTTAATTAGAAAAAGAAGTTTATAGACAATGAGATTATTTCCCTCACTAAAGAGTGTACCACAATAATTCTGAAGAAACTTATTCAAAAACT
Organism: Phalaenopsis hybrid cultivar; assembly: GCA_002079205.1. NCBI lineage: Eukaryota > Viridiplantae > Streptophyta > Magnoliopsida > Asparagales > Orchidaceae > Phalaenopsis > Phalaenopsis hybrid cultivar. The sequence continues at coordinate 78,880 of JXCR01130920.1, read as the reverse complement.
AGAAGATCCGGGAAGCTTTATGATACACCAAAATAATATGTTATTTTAATTATAAATTTTATGTTTATTTTTGGTGATATTACACTTTAAAGAAGGATATTTTTATGTTTTTTTGTAGGTATATCAATTTTAGTCATTCGGAGCAAAATTAGCAAAAAGGATGAAATTTGGAGCCAAAACAGTGAAGTTTTGAATTCTAGCACATCATGCACCAGATTGGCACCAGATGCAGCGAATCGGCGCCAGATGCACCAGATCGACGCCAAATGCACCAAAGCTTAGAACAATGCGGTCTTCATTAAACTTGTACATGATGCGCTTGATTTACGCCAGATGAGCCATTTGATAGAGAGTTGGCACATGCGCCAAATTTGTCGCCATATGCGCTAGAGACGACTTTTTGCGGATTAAGGCAGTTTGAGATAAATTTTATGCAAATTTTCAAAGAGACACTTGTTCTAAACACCCCTTGGAGTAATTCAAAACATCTAGACACTTTGGAAGGTTCTTTTATGAAAGGATATGTCTCTTGGATCAATGGACATGTCATTTGAATTCAAGAGAGTTGAAATTTGGACAGAATTTTGGAGGGAATTTTGAATTCTTTTTTTAGGGCGAAAACCTTTAATAAAAGAAGAGTAGGAGAAAAAGAGGCGAGTAGAGGTGTGTGCGTGAGTTAGAGAGAGAGAGAGAAAGTCAAGGGCTTGGAGATTTTCTTCAAGGATTGTAAGAGGAGAGGAAAGGTGAGAGATTTCTTCTTCATTACACTTCTAAGAGAGAATTGAGAGTGCTTGTAAAGAGAGAAAGGCATGGAGAGAACTTCTAGGAGTTTGCTTGGGAAGGATTGTGAGATACATTGTATCTTTAATTTCTTTTGTTTTGTAAACTTTTTTTTATTAAAGAAATCCATGTTTTATCGTATCCTTCTCATAAATTTTGAGTAATCTTCTTTATTCTTCTCCCTACTTTGAAATATGGTTTTGTGAAGAATTGATTTTATTTTATATGGTTTTAAGTGTCAATAATTTGTGATGATTTGAACTATGATCTTCATTTACTTTTCAATATGATCAATTGAAATGTTAAAATGTGTTGAGAAACATATGTCCAAAAGAGCTATGATTTCTACAACATGGGGAGAATCACATTTGATTTCATGGGAGAGTATTTTAACCATGGAATTGGATAAAAATAAATAGGGAAATTTACTTTGTTGGATGCAGAATTAGAGATTTTAAGGTAACAGATTAAAATCCCCAATTTGGTATAGTTGATTGGAGATTGATGCGGGATTGTTTGCCCTCAGAGGAGGGAGTAGTGAGAGCTCTGAAGTGGCAGCCAGTATCCTCCAAGCCTAACCACGAAATTAGGAATAAAACTCTAGATTAGACAATGTTCGTTAAACACTCGGAAGAGGGTAAAGAATAAGATTGCTCCCATTTGACACAAAACAGTTTTTATATATGTTTTCAAATGGTTTTAATTTCTTCACAAACCATATACTCATTGTAAAAGGGAAATGATGCTTTCATAAATTTGAACTTTCCATCACAACATCTTAGATTTAATTTTCATAAATTTACATTTGAAGTTTTGCATTTAGTTTAGTTAACTTTGTCTTCTAACTGCATTTTATTTAGCATTCACCTGTTATTTAATATTCAAACTTTGTACTTTACTTTTTGTAGTTTTAAAATAGTAATTTACATTATAATTTTTGGAACATATTTATAAGCATTTACAACTTCCCTGTGGGATCGATATCTAGGACTCCATTAGAGCCTTTTATTACTTGAATGATACGTATACTTGCGTTACTATTAAAGGGGATTTGGCAGTTTAAAAATTATTAAAAGATAAAACTATTTTAATTGAAGTTATTTTATTAGGATTAATTGCATATTTTATTATTGTATCTGCCGTGTATATTTTATAATATTGAAAAATATTTACAAAATTAACACACTAAATCCACCCGCATCATTTTAGTATTCCATGTGCAATAGGATATAAATTTTATGGGAAAGCTCTATGTGATCTAAGGGCTAGCTTTAACCTTTTGCCTCTATCTATTTTTTGAAGGTTATGATTAGAAGAGATCTCTTCTACTCTGTAACTCTTCAGTTAATTGATTGATCAACCCTGAAGGGGATTATAGAAGACGTGCTAGTAAAATTAGATAAATTTATCTTTCTTACTGATTTCATTGTATTATATATGGAGGAAGATAAATAAATCCCAATCATTTTAGGGTGACCTTTTCTTGCTATTGGAAGAGCTATGATAGATGTTCAAAGAGGTCAATTAACCATGAGAGTCAATGATCAGGAAGTGACATTTAATATATCAAAAGCAATGAAATATCCAACAAAGGGAAGAGAGGATGAATGCTTTAGAATGGAACTTATCAATCATCTAAGTAGCAACCGCTTCAAGGAACATTATGAAGATAAATTGGAACAACCAAAATTTAAATATAAAGAAGATATTGATCTGAAAGATGAAATAATTGAAAGATTAATGAGGATATAAATTATATTTAAGAAAATTTTGAGTTGGGAACGAGTGAAAACAACAAATATTTCAATCGTTTAATTAAGAACCTTCTGAATTAGAGATGAATGTTCTACTTATGCATTTAAAGTTTGCTTTTCTAGGGAACTCATTTGCATTACCTATTATAATATCCTCAGAACTAACTAAAGATTAAGAACACCAATTAATGGAAACTTTAAAAAATTATAAGAAAGCTTTTGGATGAACAGTAGCAGATAATAAAGGAATTAGTCCTTCAATTTGTAAGCACCAAATTTTAATGGAAGAGAATCAAATGCCGAGGGAAGATCCTCAAAGGAGACTGGATCCTATAATGAAAGAAGTTGTTAAGAAAAAAATTATAAAGTGGTTAGATGCCGAAATTATTTATCATATTTTAGATAGTGCTTGGGTTAGTCCTATTCACTGTGTTATTAAGAAAGGAGGAGTGACTATATCTATTAATAAAAAGAATAAATTATTTTCTACCTGACAAGTCACTGGACGATAAATCTACATTGATTATAGAAAATTAAATCTCACCACAAGGAAAGATCACTTTCATTTACCTTTCTGTATCAAAAGTTAGACAGGCTAGCGGGGCACATATATTTCTACTTTTTTGTTGGATATACCATTTATCATCAAATTACTATAGCTTCTGAGGATCATGAAAAGACCACATCCACAAGTTCTAACGAAACATTTACTTTTAGACGGATGCCCTTTGGATTATGCAATGCACCTGCAACTTTTCAAAGGTGTATGATGTCCATTTTTTGAGACTTAATTGAGAAAGGAATAAAAGTTTTTATGGAAGATGTTTTGGTGTTTGATACTTCATTTGAATCATGTTTAAATCATTTATTAAAAGTACTAAAATGCAGTGAAGAAACTATATTACTTCTCATTTGTGATAAATGTCAATTTATGGTTATAGGAGGAATAGTACTTGGACATAAAATTTTTGAAAATAATATGGAAGTAGATCCAAAAAAAAATCAAGTTAATTCTAAACTTCCTCCTCTTACTACAGTGAAAGGAGTTAGGAATTTCTTAGGAAATTTTGGTTTCTATAAGTGATACATTAAAATTTTTTTCAAAAATTACTAACCCTCTATGCCAACTTTTACAAAAAGATGTCTTACTTGATTTTAATCAGACGTGCCTCAATGCCTTCAAGTTATTAAAAGAAAATTAATTGCCACTCTTATTATTATTTCACGTGATTGGGGGAAACCATAATTCTTGGAGGACAAAATGAGGCAATTATTGCATAGAGGCATTGAGAAGTATTTTGCTACACCACTATCACTGTTGTTATCTATTTCGTGAAGGAATTCTATGCAAATATTCATGGATTATTTTATGTTCGAAGTAAGTTAGTACCTTTTTATCCTTAAAGGATCAATGAGTTGTTCTTGGTGGATGGCGTGCCAATTTATGAATTTGCTAACTTCACTCTCACTAGAGACAATTTGACTGAGTTCTTCAGATTCCCGACAGACAATGATGAACGTTGGAAATTTAGAAGTGATTCCAAGGTTAGTTTCCATACTACATGATTAAATTCATCATCTAAGCCTTAACATTTTATTTCTATCAAATTGCTTCCTACCACGAATATCAGGGAAGTAATGAAGGAAAGTGCAACCCTCAACTATTGTATGCAGATGAAAAAACCTATTGATGTGGGGGCACTTATTTATAGATCCATCATTGGAGTTGCACTAAATGGATCTATGACTTGGACACCCTACTATTATTTTCTCACTTTGTAGTCAAGCCCAGGTTCCTTATGAAAGTTGGGAAAAGATAATTCTTCCCTGGAAGCCCATGGACCAGTCTATCTTAATGTATGACAACATCATACTTTATGTGGCGCATGGAGGAAGTTCTTATATGGATCAATCTTCACGCCCTTCCACATCATCAGTATCTTGACATGCAAATTTTTTAACTAGTATCTTAGAATAAATCAAGAATATAAATAAATAAATTTCATTGATTTATAACAGGATCATTAGCATTACTGATCAGTTTGATTCTCTAGATTGGCAGATGAAACAATAGTAAGATCAAGTTGCGATAGTCCATGATGTACAAGTCTTAATGTATCTCATAGGACTTTGAGGTAGCTCATCTAGAATGACATAAATCCTCAACTCATCTTTAGGCCTTTACAATCATTTTGTGCAATTTAAGCCATAACTCGCTCTAGGCTCCTAGGTTTTCGTTTGTCATGACATAAACCCTCCTGTCTTCCAGGCTATTTGTCTGATTGTGTCATGCAAATGTATTAATTGGTAAGATGAAATGTTTAATAAAATTTCCTCAAAATTGAAGCTAGACCATAGGATAGCTTGTGAAGTCACTGAGGTTCTCCTCAGGATCCGTGATATCACTTAGTTTTTCTTCCTTTGGATTCCCTAATAAATATTCCAAACTTGAATTTTTCTCATTTGATACTTCTTTGTCTGACTGTGAAAAGTTCTAAACTTTGAATTTATTGAAGACAATATTTTCTGATATAAATCGATAATTTTCTTACGTGTCTTCCGTCATTTAAGATGTAATTAACTATAATGACTTGCCCTTATAGGAAACTTCAGAACCCAACTTAATATAAACTGTGTTTAATATTTTATATTAGATAAAAGAAATTTATCGGTCAATATTAATAGTTTCGCAAGCTAAAATGGATGTCATAAACTCTTCNTTGACCATGTGTGTCCAAGAAGAAGGTAGATTGGCAATGGAAGAGGGTGAAAAGGTGAATTTTACTACTCAATGAAAGAGAAAGTGGGATCAAGCCAAAAATAAGGGTAAGGGCGAGATTCCTCCTCAGCCAGATATAAATAAAGAGTCAAAGTGTTTCTTCTGCAAGAAGAAGAGACACATAAAGAAAGACTGCATCAAGTTTAAGAACTGGCTCGACAAGAAATGTACTCAACTTTCATTCGTCTGTTTTGAGTCTAATATGGTTAGTGTTAATCATAACACATGGTGGATTGATTCTGGTTCTACAATCCATGTTTCTAATACCTTGCAGGGTATACAAAACCTAAGGAAGCCAGTGGGAAGTGAACAATGCATCTATTCAGGAAGCAAGATGAGTTCACATGTAGAAGCCATTGTCAC
>JXCR01130920.1:19066-71695 GCA_002079205.1 Phalaenopsis hybrid cultivar | reverse complement strand
TTAAGAGAAATAATTTTCAGAATGTGGTTCATATAGTGTCTAAGTTCAACACATGAATTTAGTAACATTCCATAATGTGGTCACATCCATTGAACTCTGTGATGGGCAGAGTACTATAAATTAGATGTGATGTTTGCTGTTTTGGTCCCTAAGCTTGCTCCTCTTCATTTTATTTGCACCATCGGGTTGTGAGTGAGAAAAGCTTAGAAGATCTATAACAAAAAATTTGTCGTGTGAGTTGTGAGTGTCGACTCTGTTCGTTTAAGTTATGGCTGGAGGTATGTATGATCCTATCTTGTTTCCGCTAATCGATTTAAAAATTAATTTTGTAAATCGAATATGGTAGTCTAAAAAATGCTCAAAATTACCCAATTTCCAGAAAAATTACACAATTACACCAATTTCCACCAAAATTCTCTAGATCCATCTCAAATTTACCAAAATCCACAATAAAATCCAATTCCACTCAAATCAAAGCCCAAACTCAAAATTGTCCAAATTCAAATCCAAATTCAACCCAAGTTAACCCTAAATCCAGTTTTCACCAAATTTGTACCTACATGCCAAATTTAATTTCACCAAGCCAAAGTCTCATACCCCATCATGACAAATTTGAAATTTCACCAAACCCTTAATCAATCCAAAATTTAACCAACCCATGTCGAATTCTAAAGCCCAAATGCAAGCCCAAAATTAACTTTTTTCATGCTTAATTTCAAATATTCATAATCCAATCCCACATCCAAATTTTCTCCAACCCAAATCTACATGACAAAATTCAACCCCCATAATCAGTTTAATCAAACCATAGTTCAAACATTTCATGATTAATTAACTCCATGTGGAATTCATGAAATTTGGCTCCACACTTGGAATTCCCTCCCCCCTCTCTCCTTCTTTGATGTAAGTCATGTAGGTTATACTTAAACCATGGGCAAGCCATGTGGCTCCATCTAAGCCACATGGAAGCTATAAAAGCCAAGTGCAACCCACATGTGAGTTACTATGCCTTCAATGGCAAGGGAAGGAGCCTTTTCAAGATTCCTTAAAAAGTGCTTAACCATACCCATGACTCACTTAAACCTAAAATTGATCTAAATCCCCCTGATGGGGAATTGACTGCACTAATCAAGCTGATCTTCATTAGTCCAAACCACCTTAGAAGTGACTCAAACCCACTCCCATGAACCAAACCCATGGGTTGAACAAAAGTAGCCGAAAGTCATTCCACTTTAATTCAACCTATGCACACATGGCATAACCCAATTGACTTCACCTTCCCACACTACTGAACACCCTCAGTAAGGCTGTGGCCTCCCATGGTCTGGTCGGCCACGCTAGCAACTATAAAACCCAAGGCTGAGAAGCACCACAATGGTCAAAGCTCCAAATTCCACATATCCAATCTGGNCTAAATTTTAAACGAACCGAACACGAACACAAGCTTTGTTCGTTCGTGTTCGGTTCGTTTACACCCCTACTGGAATTGACTCAAACCCACTCCCATGAACCAAACCCATGGGTTGAACAAAAGTAGTCGAAAGTCATTCCACTTTAATTCAACCTATGCACACATGGCATAACCCAATTAACTTCACCTTCCCACACTACTGAACACCCTCAGCAAGGCTGTGGCCTCCCATGGTCTGGTCGGCCACGCTAGCAGCTATAAAACCCAAGGCTGAGAAGCACCACAATGGTCAAAGCTCCAAATTCTACCCATCCAATCTGACTCACTCCACTTGAGCACTTGCCTCTGTCCTCTCTCCACCTAAGCACCACCTTGGACCCCTTGACTTGGTCAATTTACCACCATGACTGACTGATACACCTAAAATATATAGTGTTTTTAGATACATTTTTATACCTATTATTGAAAATTGCATTTTGTGTTTTTCTTGCAGATACAGGTAAAAAGGGTGAAAAATGCTTAAAGAAGTGAAAAATGATCAAACTTGGAGCAAAAAGGTGAAAAATGTACAAAAGATTTTTGGCGCCTAAGCGCCAGATCTAGCGCTTACGCGACGGTTAAACAAAGAAGGCCGCTCCTAAGCGCCAGAGGTCCCGCGCTTAAGCGTGAGTGGCAGTTACTAGACGAGTAAAGTCAATTTTTACAAATTTTGAAGAGGCTTTTGAGGCACTCCATTGGCTTAATAGGTGGTTATAACCACCATGGACAAAAATTATCACGAAAGGATGCATCTTTTAGAGAAATACATAGAATCTAGACATATTTTTAAGATTTCCAAGGCACCTCTTAGAAAATTATAAAAGAAAGAAGAGAAGATTTAGAAAAGAGTCCTGAAAGTATTGGAAAGTTTTGAAAGTTCTCATTTAGGAGTTAGTTCGGAGAGATTTTCAGGCACCACTTTTACTTTTATTTTATATTTTTTGTTATTTTAGTTTGAGTGATTGTAAAGAGAATAGATTCAAAGGAACTTTTAGAGTTTGGTGGAGAACTTAAGATAAGTTTTTATCTTTTTGTTTTGAGACTTTTTTGGTTTTAGTTGAGACTTCTTATTGGTTTGACCATGATTTCTTCTTTTAAACTAAAGTGTGGTTTTATTTTCTTTACGGATTCTGAGTAATTTTCTTTATCTTTCTTCTTAAAGTAATAAGTAACNGAAAACTATAAAAGAAAGAAGAGGGGACTTAGAAAAGAGTCCTAAAAATATTGGCAAGTTTTGAAAGTTCTTGTCTGGGGAGTTAGTTCAAAGAGATTTTCAGGAACCACTTTTTATTTACTTTGTCCTTTTTGTTATTTTTTTTGAGTGATTGTAAAGAAAAGATTCAAAGGAACTTCAAGAGTTTGGTGGAGGACTTGAGATAAGTTTTTATCTTTTTATTATAGACTACTTTTGGTTTTAATCGAAACTTGTTGTTGGTTTGACAATGATTTCTTCTTTTAAACTAAAGTGTGGTTTTCTTTTCTCCATGGATTCTAAGTAGTTTTCTTTGTCTTTATTCTTAAAATGATAAGTAATTAAGTTTTGGATGGAAGTTGTGGAGAGTATTGATCTTTGATGTTGGAAGAAGTTGTGATGATTTAAATCCATGCACTTCATTTACATCTTGATTTGTCTAATCCAGATATTAAAATTTGTTGTGAGAACATGTAAGAATCGGGCTGATATTGTCACAGTCAACAATTGGAAAGAATCACATGAGGTTGTATGAATGAGAATGTAGTTCATATGATTGAGTGCAAATAAATAGGGAAATATTCATTGATGGTTGTAGAGTTGCGGACTTTAAAGCGACAAGTTAAAGCCCCCAACTTAGTTTATTATTTTAGATTCTGATACAGGAATGTTAGCCCCGAGGTTGAGGGACTCGAGGGAACTCTAGAGTGAGAGCTAGAATCTTCCCTGCCTAGCCGGTCTTCAGAACTATTCAAACTTTAAATTAGTCAATGTTCTTTATAGCATCTCTAGTAAGGGTAAAGAATATTATTGCTCCTATTTGGCACAACACTATTTGCATACTTCCATAACAGAGATCCTATACGTATTACTGATTCATGATAAGAAGAAAGATATTTTCATATTAAGTACTTTTCTTCTACAAAAACTTTAGTTATCTTTTTAAGTTATTATTGTTTCGTTAAAATGTCAAAAATATTTAAATTTTAAATTCCTGAAAAAATCATTTTTAGTTTAAGTGATTATCTTTTTAAAAATAGAAAAACTTTCTAAAAAGTGCATATTGCATAATCTTTCCTGTGGGTTCAATATCCAGGTCTTAATCAAAAAGTCCTATATTACTTGATAATGATACATATACTTGTGTAGTATCCTAATATAAATATATATAAATTAGAAAGTTAAATTCTTATTTTTCTGCAGGATCAAGTTTTTGGTTTTGTTGCAAAATAAGAAAATATAAGTGAAAAATACCATCAGAACTATTGCTATACTATGCATAAGCATTAAGTCGGGATCAAGTTTTTTGCGCCGTTGTCGGGGAAGAAAACTAAGTAAATTTCTATTTTTAGAAAATATTATTTAAACTTTAAATATTGTATCGTATTTTGTATGTTTTATTTTATTTTATTTTATTTTATTTTATTTTATGTTAATGTATGCATAGTCAGGTTCTGAAGGACTAGTGCCCTATGATTCTGAATTAGAATGAACTATTAGAAAAATCAGAAAAACCAAAAAAATTAGAAATCTTAAAAAATCCCAAAAAATTACAAAAATGACAACCCAAAATAATCAAAATGCTGAAATTCATCAAGAGTTTAGACCTTTAAGATATTATGGCAACCCTACTATCGATGAACTTCATTGTAGTATTCAAAAACCTATTGTAGTGGCTAATTCATTTAAGCTTAAACCTGCTATTATCCAAATTATATCGAATAATCAGTTTAGGGGATCACCAATGGAAGATCCAAATTTAAATCTTACCAATTTTCTAGAATTGTGTGCTACATTTAAATACGATGGTGTTTTAGATAATTCCATAAGACTTATGTTCTTTCCTTTCTCACTGAGGGATAAAGCTAAGATGTGGTTGAATTTGTTAGCACCTGAATCTATCAGAACTTGAGGTGATTTAACACAAAAATTCCTTGCTAAATATTTTCCACCATAAAAAATTGCGATGCTTAGAAATGATATTACATCTTTTAATCAGTTTGAAGGGGAATCTATTTATGAAGTAAGGGAACATAAGAACTCTTAAGAAAGTGTCCACACCATGTTATACCAGATTGGTTAATAATTCAAACCTTTCATAATGGATTAATTGGTTCTCTTAGATCTATTATCGATGACGCTGGTGGTGGGTCATTGATGTCAAAATCATTTCATGACGCTTATGCTTTAATTTAAGAGATGGCTACCAATAATTTTAAATGAACTTCTGAGAGGGTGAATCCAAAGAAAGTAGCCAATATTCATGAAACTGATGCATTTACTATGTTAACAAATCAAGTTGCATCGATTTCAAGGAAGTTAGACCAATTTAGAATAAATTTTTCTCAACCAATTTCCATGATTGAAGGGAATTCATTAGACCAAATGATAGATTCTCAAACTTCATTAGNATAAAATTCTAAAAAATAAAATTAAAATAAAAAATTTATAAAATTAATTTTCTTGAGTTCACTGAGGTCAGAGGGATTGTTAAAAAATAAAAAGGTAGTTTTTTTATAAATAAATATATTTTCTATATCTTTATCTATTAAATAAAAAATTTAAATATAATTAAAAAAACATGAAAATTGCCCCAAGTTGTCCTCCGACCTTTCGCGACAACATAAAATTTTCTTAAGGATAGAGAATATGTTTTGGATGATTAAATTAATTAACATTGAAAATTCATAATTATGTAGTAAAAATAATTATAAATAAATATCAGAAAAGTATACTTTCTCCTCCAATGTCTTAATTTGTTCATTAGTAAGAGGTCAACAGATTCATAGACATTTGGATTAAAATGAATGAGTAATGAAGTATAAACCCTAAAGCTGTAGTTGTAATTTTTGAATTTTACACTTTAACCCTAATTTTTAGGATTAAATTAGAGTGGATGGTATTAAATTATGATAATTAACTCAATGAAATGATTGAAATGAAATAGGGTAGCAACTCATTCATGGTATTTTATATAAAGGGTAAAATTGTAATTACTTGAATTATTGTGTATTCGGAGAAATGAAAATTCAAATGATTTAAAATTAAGGGGTATGAATTGAAAGATCAGTAAGCTATTAATTTGAACTCCCTTATTAGTGATTAGGCAAGGACAAATCCATTCCATAAGGATTAAACACACATAGTAATTTTTTTTCAAAAATTAAAAATTTACCCTTAAACCCCCAAGAGCTTAGTAATGAGTTTGGTTTAATCTAATATCATTTGAGGAATAACTAAAGGAGAGAGTATGAGTAATAATAAAAAATAAAACACAATGAAGAATTATAAGCTTAAACTCATTTGACGGACAAGAGTGTAAAACTCNTTCAAGAGTTTGGTGGAGGATTTGAGATAAGTTTTTATCTTTTATTTTTAAACCACTTTTGGTTTTAATCGAGACTTCTTGTTGGTTTGACAATGATTTCTACTTTTAAACTAAAGTGTGGTTTTATTTTCTCCATGGATTCTGAATAATTTTCTTTATTTTTCTCCTTAAAATGATAAGTAATTAAAGTGTTGAATGGAAGTTGTGGAGAGTATTGATCTTTAATGTTGGAAGAAGTTGTGATGATTTAAATCCATGCACTTCATTTACTTCTTGATTTGGCTTATCTAGATGTTAAAATTTGTTGTGAGAACATGTAAGAATCAGGCTGATATTATCTCAGTCAACAATTGGAAAGAATCACATGAGGTTGTATGAATGAGAATGTAATTCAAATGATTTAGTGCAAATAAATAGGAAAATAATCTTTGAAGGGTGTAGAGTTAGAGGACTTTAAAGTGATAGGTTAAAGCCCCCACCTTAATTTATTGTTTTAGGTTTTGATACGAGATGTTAGCCCCCAGGTGGAGGGAATTGAGAGAACTCTAGAGTGAGAGCTAGTATCTTCCCTGTCTAGCCGGTCTTTAGAACTATTTAAACTTTAAATTAGCCAACGTTCTTTATAGCATCTCTAGTAAGGGTAAAGAATATTATTACTCTTATTTGACACACATAATTTGCACACTTCCACAACATAATNCAATGTTCTTTATAGCATCTCTAGTAAGGGTAAAGAATATTATTACTCTTATTTGACACAACACAATTTGCACACTTCCACAACATAACTACTATACTTATTACTAACTGTTGATAAGGAGAAATATATTTTTATATCAAGTACTTTTCTTTTAAATAAACTCAAGTTATCTTTAGAAGTTTTATTGTTTTATCAAAATATCAAAAATACAAAAAAATGAATTTTACCTACTGTGAAAATATCTATAGTTTAAGTAATTGTTTTTTTAAATAGAAAGTTTGTTGATAAATAGTGCATATTGCTTATTTTCCCTTTGGGTTCAATGTTCAGATCTTAATCAAAAAGTCCTATATTACTTGATAACGATATGTATACTTACGTAGTATCCTAATATATATATATATATATATATATTAAGAAGTTAAATTCTAATTTTCCTCAGGATCTAGTTTTTGGTTCTGTTGCAAAATAAGGAAACATAAGTGAAAATATCATCAAAGACATTGTTATACTGTGCACATAAAGAGTAAGTCAGGATCAAGTTTTTTGCGCCTTCCCCGGGGAAGATTTTAAAAATTTATTGAAAGAAAATTTTTATTTTAGAAAGTCTTATTTAAACTTTAAAAGTTATTGTAGGAATATCTTATTATAGTATTTTATTTTGTGTGTGTTTCGTTTTATTTTTATTTTTATCTTAGTGTATGCGTAGTTCACGTTCTTAAGGACTAGTGTCCTACGATTTTGAATTAGAGAGAACTGTTAAAAAAATAAAAAGAAGAAAAAATATTAAAAAATTTGAAAAGTCTAAAAAGTTTACTGAAATAACAAACCAAAATGATCAAAATGCTGAAATTCATCAAGAATATAGACCTTTACGAGATTATGCAAACCCTATGGTAGGTGAACTTTATTGTAGTGTTCAAAAACCTACTGCAGTTGCTAATTCATTAGAGCTTAAACCTGTTATTATCCAAATGGTATCAAATAATCAGTTTGGGGGATTACCAACTGAAGGTACGAATTTACAGCTTGCCAATTTTCTAGAATTTTGCGCTACATTTAAATATGATGGTGTATCAGATGATCTCATAATACTTAGGTTATTTTCTTTCTCATTGAGGGATAAAGCTAAGATGTGGTTGAATTTGTTGGCACCGGATCTATTAGAACTTAGGGTGATTTAACAAAAAAATTCCTTGCTAAATATTTTCCACCATAAAAATTGCAAAACTTAGAAACGATATTATATATTTTAATCAGTTTGAAGGGGAATTTATTTATGAAGCATGAGAACAATTTAAAGAACTCTTAAGAAAGTGTCCATACCATGCTATACCAGATTGGTTAGTAATTCAAGCTTTTTATAATGGATTAGCTGGGTCTCTTAGATCTATTATCAATGCGGCTGTTGGTGGTTGGTTGATGTCAAAATCATTTCATGAAGCTTATGCTTTAATTGAAGGAATGTCTACTAATAATTTTCAATGGCCTTTTGAGAGGGTANCTTTAGAAGTTTTATTGTTTTATCAAAATATCAAAAATACAAAAAAATGAATTTTACCTACTGTGAAAATATTTATAGTTTAAGTAATTATTTTTTTAAATAGAAAGTTTGTTGATAAATAGTGCATATTGCTTATTTTTNTTATTAGCAATAGTATATTCCTTTGATAAATTTAGATCATATTTGATTGAAACTCATTGTATAGTGCATACATATCATTCTTCTATTAAGTACTTAATGAAAAAGAAGGATGCTAAACCGAGAGTTATAAGATGGATTCTTTTTTTACAAGAATTTGATTTTGAAATAGTAGATTGGAAGGGAACTAAAAATCAAATTGCTGACAATTTATCCAGATTTGAATTAGAAAAACCACTCTGTTTTGAAAAAAAAATTAATGAACATTTTCCAGATAAAAAATTATTCACTGTAAATGAGTGGCGTGTTCCGTGGTATGCCGACGTTGTGAATTATATTGTTAGTGATCTTAAACCCTATGGAATGACATACCAACAAATGAAAAAATTTATTTATGAAGTTAAGAATTATTTTTGCGATGACCCATATTTATATAAACAAGGGATGGATCTTATCATTTGAAGATGTGTACCATTAGAATAAACTTACGAAATTAATAAATAAGGAAAGGATTTAATTATTCAAAGATGTGTACCATTAGAAGAAACTTATGAAATTATAAATTATTTGAAGATGTGTAACATTAGAAGAAACTTATGAAATTATCCAAAAATGTCATAATTCATAATTTTTGGGGATCATTTTGGTGTTGATAAAACAACATACAAAATTTTACAATTTGGATTCTATTGGCCTACAATATGAAATAATCCAAAATATCATAATTCTGATTTTGGGAAACATTTTGGTGTTGATAAAATAGGAAATTATCCAAAAATGTCATAATTCTGATTTTGGGGGACATTTTGGTGTTGATAAAACAACATACAAAATTTTAAATTTGGATTTTATGGCCTACAATTTTTAGAGATGTTAATGCTTATATCAAAACTTGTGATAGATGTCAAAGAGTAGGCAATACTTTTAGAGATGTTAAATGCTTATATCAAAACTTGTGATAGATGTCAAAGAGTAAGCAATATTTCTAGAAGAAATGAGATGCCTCAATTATATGCTAAAAGTTGAAATATTTGATGTTTGGGGATAAGATTTCATAGGATCATTTATACCATCTTTTGGAAATTTATATATTCTGTTAGCAGTGGACTATGTATCCAAATGGATAAAAGTTATTACTTTACCTCGATGTGATGCTCAAAGTGTTGTAAAATTTTTGAAAACAAACATATTTTATAGATTTGGGATGCCGAGAGTTATCATTACTGATGGGGGAAGTCATTTCAGAAATGCCACTATGGAGAAGTTATTAAAGAAATATCATACAAATCATAGGATTGTTATTGCTTATCATCCTCAGACAAGTGGTTTGGATGAATTATCCAATCACATATAAATCATAGGATTGCTACTGCTTATCATCCTCAGACAAATGGTTTGGCTGAATTATCCAATCAAAAAATTAAAAGAATTATGGAAAAATCTGTGAATCCAAAAAAAATGGATTGGTCAGTCAAACTTGAGTATGCTTTGTGGGCTTATAGGACTGCATATAGAACTCCTATAGGAATGTCGCCATATAGGCTAATATTTGGGAAAGCTTGTCATGTACCAGTTGAACTTGAGCATAAAACAAATTGGGCTATTAAAGAGTTTAATTATAATTTAAAAGAGGTTGGTGAGAAAATATTATTACAATTAAATGAGCTTCATAAGATAAGGAATAAATCTTATGAGAGCGTTGAGATTTATAAAGAAAAGATGAAAATGTGGCATGATGGAAAGATTCATACTAAAAATTTTCAGCCAGGGCAATAAGTTTTGCTATATACTGCAAGGTTAAGATTATTTCCAGGAAAAATTAAGTCCAGGTGGATGGGCCCATTTGTTGTGATAACACTTTATCCTAATGGAGATGTGGATATTAAAGATCCTAATTCTAAGAAAATTTTTAAAGTGAATGGACATAGACTGAAACCTGATTATATAGGGGATCAACGTAAATATAATGATGGAATGATGTTGGGTCAACCAAAATGAGCATTGGTTACGTCGGGCTAAAGACGTAAAACCAAGCGCTTTGTGGGAGACAACCCATAGTTATCAGTGTGTTTTTGCTTTGATTGTTGTTTTGAGTCTGATTAAAAAATTTAGGGTAGTATTTTTTAATTTATTATGTGCTAGTAATGATTTTTAGACTTTATTTAGTGACCTAGACATGTTAGAATGAGAATTTGGACGTTAAGTTAACTAGTGCAAAAATGTGCAATGGCGCTTAAGCGCCAGATCCGACGCTTAAGCGCGGTAATTTAATCCCATGTGCAAATTTCGATTTCTAGAAGGTGTAACTACAATTTAGTTGGAAAAAACGTGCCTTGGCAGTTTCTAGTCTTGCCTAGAAGTTATGAGGGGGAATTAGGCCTATAAATATAAGGGATTTGAAAGGAATTTCACCCTGGATTATTTTTAGCCCTAAAAGTCTAAGAAAGAGAGAGATTTAGAGAAAATATACTTCACCCCGGATTATTTTTAGCCCTAAAAGTCTAAGAAAGAGAGAGATTTAGAGAAAATGTTTATCATGGGAGATAGATTTGAAGAAGAAGGAAGAAGCCATGAGGAAGAAGTTCATTAGTCAAAGTGCACAGGAGATGTATAACGATTTCATTGCCATTAGTATTGAAGGGATATCGGAGAAGATCAACCCGATGGATAATACTATATCTGTATTAGAGACTAAGGTGCTTGAATTTCATGCTCATCTAGAACATATTGGGTGGCAACTTAAGATGCAATGCAGCTATATCAGTTATGTAGAGGAAGCGGATAAGGCGATGTTCCTTAAGCAAATGTGGATCGAAGATGATAGTATTAGAGATCGTCACCACCGTCCATTTTATCAACTCTACATTCCTAGAGAGACTACTGAGAGACAAGAATTTTTTCCTTCTAATGAAGAGTGGCATTAAGTTAAGTGTTAGGCATTGTGTGTTTGGAGTCATGTTTTTAAGTGTGTTAGTTTTTATGTCTTGAGTTTAGTGTTTGTGTCACTTATGTGTTTAATTGTAAATGTGTGTTAAGTGTTTTGTACTTAGGAAAATTTTCCTATCTAAGACTATTTGGAGAGAGAACTAAGTGTTAAATTTGTTTGTACTTGTTTGTGAATTAATATAAGTTTATTTTTGTGAAAATTTCTATTATTTTTAGCCTCGAATTAAATTAATTATTATGGAGAATTTTGAGAGAGAAGGGAGTTATAGGAAGTAAAAATAGTCATTTAGTGCTATGAGACTATTTAGGGGTGGTTTACTTAGGCTAATAGTACACTTTACTTAAAATTTAAAATTTCAAAACTTGTGCACTGGCGCTTAAACGCCACATCTCATGCTTAAGCATGAGCCAACCCGAGAGGCAGGTGCCAAAGCGCCACTTACCCGTGCTTAAGCACCGATTCACGAAAACCGATTCACGAACGGTTCAAAGTGAATTTTTGGTCCAAAAATGACATTTTTAACGCCTCCTATCATCTTCCTTAACTTGAGTTCGTGATTTTGAGTGCTTTTCTTGGTGGAATCAAGTGAGATTTGCTAGATCCAAGTTCCTTGAGGTAAGAGCATTACTTTTATGCAAAAATTTTGGATTTTCACCATATATTTTAAGTACAGTTGGAAGATTTCAAAAATTTACTATTCATGGTGAAAAGTGAAAAAAAAGCTATGGAAATTTTATTAGAAGTTTAGTTAGTGCTTTTGGAAGTTTATTTCATTGATTTAAACATTTTTAAAGTTATTTTTGGAATTTATCAAATTTGTAGAATGACACCAAGAATGAAAAGGAGCAAAGGAAAGAGCCAATTTGATTCGAGCAAATTTGTCAGTTCAAAAGCTCAGGATCAATATAGTGACGCTCTACAGTCACGAAACTTGATTCAGGAGCGATGTTTTAAGAGTCCAGGTGGAGAAGTGGAATACCTGATAGTCCACTGATAGTGAGAACAATTATGTTGTTTCTCTACTATCGTTGTAATTTCTGCTGTAAGGGAGTCTTATGCAAATCTCCCAGAGGCTAAGGACGATCGAGTTATGGTTCGAGGGAAGTTAGTACATTTTACTCCAGAGGTAATCAACTTGTTTTACCATTTACCACTGGAGACTTTGTGTTTTTATGTGAATTATAGTCCTACAGAAGCAGAGTTGGACGAGATCATATCTTCTTTGACTGTTGGAAGAGGAGTTTGGAAGATTACAAATGAGAGGAGAGTAAATTTTCTAACGTCAAAGTTGTGTGCACCATCAAAGGCTTAACACTATTTTATATCTGCTCGTCTGCTTCCAACAAATCATTTTAGTGAAGTGACCAGAGAGAGCAATGTTGAATTATTGTATTCAGGAGGGAAAACCCATCAACATAGGGGCTTTGATCTATCACACTATCATCAGTTCATCTGCTGCTGCTACTATTGCAGGTATGGGATTTGCTTCCTTGATATTTTCTTTATGTGAGCAGGCTGGAGTAAAGTATGATAGTTGGGAGGAAGTTCTATTACCTTTGAAGCCCATTATGAAAGTGAATGTGAAGACTTAATTCGGAGCATTCGATTTTTGACTGGAGAGGAGGATTTTCCAGGAGCTATGGATTAGGGACGTCTACTGCATCTACCTCTACGACATCTTCATCAAGACCATCTGATTCACATGCTTCTACATCTCAAGGTGAGTCAACTGAGACTCAAGAGCAGTTATTACAGAAGATGATGACGCATATCCACTTTACCGCTGATAAAGTTCAAAATCTAGAATATTTTGCTGAGCATACAAATAGGTATAATAGGAGAATGGGTGACTTTGAGGAGAAATTATACCCAGCTCTGGAGGGCCTGATTAGAGGTGACCCAAGAGTGGTATTTCCTCAATATCCTCATTATCCTGACTATGAGCCTAAAGAAAAATGGTATAGTGGCGATTCTGAGAGTAGAGAGGAGTAGAGATGAGAGATGATGTGTTGGACTTGATTTGGTTTGATGTATTGTTATGTTTGTGTTTTGTTATGGACTCTGTGATGTAGTACTGCTACAGATGCAGTTATGTGATGTTGTGGACTATGTTTTATGTTGTGTTTTGAATTTTTATGTTCTATTGTTGTTGTGATTGTTGTGTTAGATAATATTTTGTTTTTAAAATTTTAGGGTAGTAACTGTTTTTGTTTTTAGTACTGTGGATTGGTTAGTTTAGAACTTAACTTTATTCCATGTATGTTTTTAAAGTTAAAAATCTTTCTAGCTTAGATCATAATTTTAAAATTCAGAAACTGCTACCCTGTATTTTTCTTTTATCATGTTAGCGTGTTGAGTGCTTTTATACTCACTGTTTAAAAGTCTATTGAATCTCTACATGTTAAAATAAAATAAAATATTAGAAAATTTGATCAAAATTAATTTTACTCCTGTCTTTAGTTTTACTTGTATAATTAGGATGTAAAAATTCTTGTTAGCATGTTATTTAAATTTTCATTCCTGCCTATATAATTATCTGATGCTAAACTGTTTAATCTGTAATTAAGTTTGGGGGAGGGATGAAAAACATTTTCAAAACTTAAATTTTATTTGTTCTCAAATGAACTACAAATGAATTTGAATTTNTGAATAATATGATTTTCTGTTTAGGGACCTCCTCTAACTTTAGAAAAATCAGAGGATGTTCCCTGAGACATATGCAACATCATGCTAAAATTTCAAGCCATGGTGGTATTTTTACACGCATAGAGAATCAAAACATTCAAATCAATGTTTAATTAATTAAAAATAAAATATGCATCAAATGGACTCTAAATTATTTCCACATTGTTATCGGTTGTTCATTGAGCAAGAGGGTATTTTTATTTTATTTTTGTAATTTTTCTACACCAAGATATGGATTTTTAAAGCTAGGAATAATTTTCTGATTTCTTTTAATCCCTATTTATCCATTTAAATGTGCGGCGCCACATCAACCTACGGCGGCTTCAAAGCTCCAAGCGGCGCACTCCTATTTGACGCTGCCGTCCACCTCAGCGCTGACTCGGCCCGTGGTTCATGTAAGGAAGCGCTATCCAGCTTGATCTCCTCCATCCATCGGATACACGCGTGATCAGAAGACTCCCCGTCATCGTTCCTGATAGAGTGATCCCGTGATCGTCCACACTAAAACGCTAAACTNCTGATAGAGTGATCCCGTGATCGTCCACACTAAAACCCTAAACTCTCAGCATATAATCAATTAAATCACCTCGGGTTTGATCTTATGGACTCATCTAAGTGAGACGAACATATCTATATAGTAATCATGCAATTAAATTAAGCCTAATTAAATGGAGAATTAAAATGGGCTCAGAAGGAGGAGAAGTTTTATACCTTAGCTTTGAGAAGTGAAGCTTCAATTAGAGGGTCTTGGCACGTTTGTTGTGATCCAAGGAGGCTAGAGATTAAGCCTCTGGTTTTGGTGAAATGTCTAGGTATGATTTCGATCACGACCGGATTTGGGTGTTGGTCTAGAGCTATGGTAGAGGCTATGTGAGACGGGAATTTAATGGGGCTTAAGCTTCTTTCACTGTTGTGAAGGTGTGGTGAAATTAATTTGAGTTTGGTGGACTGTGGAGGTGTATTGGACTTTATCCTGGTTTCTGATNGTTGTGAAGGTGTGGTGAAATTAATTTGAGTTTGGTGGACTGTGGAGGTGTATTGGACTTTATCCTGGTTTCCGATAAGATTTCGAGCTCAAAATTGAACTCCGACAGTGGAAATTGGTGAGGGAAAACTGTTGGAATGCACTGAGGGGATCTTAGGGAAGCTCTGTGGTCAATTTGTAGAGGCCTCTCTAAGAAATTTTCNCAGTGGAAATTGGTGAGGGAAAACAGTTGGAATGTACTGAGGGGATCTTAGGGAAGCTCTGTGGTCAATTTGTAGAGGCCTCTCTAAGAAATTTTTAGCACCCACCTCCATGGCTGTGGCAGGTGCTTTTCATAAAAATGGCAAAGGGGTAGCTGTCATGGCCAATTAGGGGGTGCATTGTGCTGCTTAGGTGGAGGGCAGAGGAGCTCTACAATTTAATTTGGCTGAGCTGGTCTCTAACTTTGATTTGGGTGAAGTTCTATGGGGGTGGCTCTAGGTTTTGAACTTCTCCGAGGGCTATGCTAGCCGACCATGGCAGAGAGAGTNAGGTGGAGGGCAGAGGAGCTCTACAATTTAATTTGGCTGAGCTGGCCTCTAGGTTTGATTTGGGTGAAGTTCTATGGGGGTGGCTCTAGGTTTTGAGCTTCTCCGAGGACTATGCTAGCCGACCATGGCAGAGANTTAACCCCTTATGTTTCAAACATCCAAATAAACTGATTAAGATCCAAGGTTGCCCATTTCCCTTGCAAAATTGCACATTTGCCCCTAAGGCTCTAACACTTCATAATTTGTCAAATTCAATTCAAATGACTTTGATCATTTGCCCCTAAGGCTCTAACACTTCATAATTTGTCAAATTCAATTCAAATGACTTTAAAAATTTTCCCCAAGGCTCTAACACTTCATAATTTGTCAAATTCAATTAAAATGACTTTGAAATTTTTATCCTAACTCATTCATGGGTTAATTAAGACACAGAGGAGAAAATGTGATTTTTANATTTGCCCCTAAGGCTCTAACACTTCATAATTTGTCAAATTCAATTAAAATGACTTTGAAATTTTTATTCTAACTCATTCATGGGTTAATTAAGACACAAAGGAGAAAATGTGATTTTTGAAAATTTAATTTAATTTATATAATTATTTTCATGTGAAAATAGGATTTTTCAAAGAAAATTCCTAACTTGACCAAGGTAAATCCTAATCCCTTGAAATTTTTATTGGAGGTAGACCTAGTCTAGAGAAGCCTTTTGACTAAATTTCATGATTTTTTGAATTTTATTTGAATTTTAAGAATTCTTTTAAATTCTCAAGTATTTTATAAATATAAAATATTTTAAATGGGGAAAATTAAGTTTATATTTTTGAAAAATCTCCCTTAGGTTAGAAAACTCAAAGGAGAAAATTCTATGTTTTTCTAAGTTTTATTGAAATTATTGGATTTATTCTCAGTGAAAACCCATTTTTAGCCTTTAAAAATTTATTTTTAAGCTTTGAAATTCAATATCTTTTTTTTGAAAATCCGGAAAAATATTCTAATTATTTCTAAGTAAAATATTTCCATGAATTTTTATATTTTTGTGATTTTTATGGATTTTTAATTATGTAAATATTTAAAATAGGCCAAANTCAGTGAAAACCCATTTTTAGCCTTTAAAAATTTATTTTTAAGCTTTGAAATTCAATATCTTTTTTTTTGAAAATCCGGAAAAATATTCTAATTATTTCTAAGTAAAATATTTCCATGAATTTTTATATTTTTGTGATTTTTATGGATTTTTATTTATGTAAATATTTAAAATAGGCCAAAAATCAAGTTTTTATTTGAAACTCCATTTTATTTTTAAAAAATACCCTTGATAAAAAAAACTCAAAAAAACAAGTTTTTATAAATTTTTGAGTTATATTTTTGCNTAAAATAGGCCAAAAATCAAGTTTTTATTTGAAACTCCATTTTATTTTTAAAAAATACCCTTGATAAAAAAACTCAAAAAAACAAGTTTTTATAAATTTTTGAGTTATATTTTTGATTTTTAAAAATCATTTAAGTGCCAAAAATATTATTTATCTTTAAAAATCAACTTAAGTTATCAAATGAACTCAAAATGCTTTTGAATTTTTATGATGAGTTTTCTAGATCCTAAACAACAGTGGAAATAAAAAACAAGTCATTTTGTTGTTTGTATTTTTCAAAATTATATATTTTAGTGATATAGGGTTTGTAAAGATTAGGTGTATTTTGAATGACTTGGCTTATGAGAAATTCTCCCAAAGGCTCCCTGGTCATCATAAACCTTCCAAAATTTTCTTAGATTTTTCTAAGAAACATGTTGATTTCCATGATTATTTTAAGCAAATAATGCTCCTAAAATTGAATAATATGATTTTCTGTTTAGGGACCTCCTCTAACTTTAGAAAAATCAGAGGATGTTCCCTGAGACATAGGCAACATCATGCTAAAATTTCAAGCCATGGTGGTATTTTTACATGCATAGAGAATCAAAACATTCAAATCAATGTTTAATTAATTAAAAATAAAATATGCATCAAATGGACTCTAAATTATTTCCACATTGTTATCGGTTGTTCATTGAGCAAGAGGGTATTTTTATTTTATTTTTGTAATTTTTCTACACCAAGATATGGATTTTTAAAGCTAGGGATAATTTTCTAATTTCTTTTAATCCCTATCCATTTAAATGTGCGGCGCCACATCAACCTACGGCGGCTTCGAAGCTCCACTCGGCGCGCTCCTATTTGACGCTGCCGTCCACCTCAGTGCTGACTCGGCCCGTGGTTCATGTAAGGAAGCACTATCCAGCTTGATCTCCTCCATCCATTGGATACACACGTGATCAGACGACTCCCCGTCATCGTCTCTGATAGAGTGATCCCGTGATCGTCCACACTAAAACCCTAAACTCTCAGCATATAATCAATTAAATCACCTCGGGTTTGATCTTATGGACTCATCTAAGTGAGACGAACATATCTATATAGTAATCATGCAATTAAATTAAGCCTAATTAAATGGAGAATTAAAATGGGCTCGGAAGGAGGAGAAGTTTTATACCTTGGCTTTGAGAAGTGAAGCTTCAATTAGAGGGTCTTGGCACGTTTGTTGTGATCCAAGGATGCTAGAGATTAAGCCTCTGGTCTTGGTGAAATTTCTAGGTATGATTTCGATCACGATCGGATTTGGATGTTGGTCTAGAGCTATGGCAGAGGCTATGTGAGAGAGGAATTTAATGGGGCTTAAGCTTCTTTCACTGTTGTGAAGGTGTGGTGAAATTAATTTGAGTTTGGTGGACTGTGGAGGTGTATTGGACTTTATCCTGGTTTCCGATAAGATTTCGAGCTCAAAATTGAACTCCGACAGTGGAAATTGGTGAGGGAAAACTGTTGGAATGCACTGAGGGGATCTTAGGGAAGCTCTGTGGTCAATTTGTAGAGGCCTCTCTAAGAAATTTTCAGCACCCACCTCCATGGCTGTGGGAGGTGCTTTTCATAAAAATGGCAAAGGGGTAGCTGTCATGGCCAATTAGGGGGTGCATTGTGCTGCTTAGGTGGAGGGCAGAGGAGCTCTACAATTTAATTTGGCTGAGCTGGTCTCTAACTTTGATTTGGGTGAAGTTCTATGGGGGTGGCTCTAGGTTTTGAACTTCTCCGAGGGCTATGCTAGCCGACCATGGCAGAGAGAGTTGGCTAGGTGCTCAGGGCATCCAAGGGAATCTGTCAAAGCAATTTAATGCAATGGGGTTTAGTTTTGGTAAGGGTATCTTAAGCATGTGCATTTTTGTAAATAAGATCCCTTAATTTGGGGGACTTTTGGTCCATGGCTTAATTTAGTTGGTTATATGGGTTTTGGCTCAGTCTTAGGGTCTAACCAATGGCTGAGGTGGAGTTAATTTTATGACTTTGGGGTAGTTAGGCCATCTTTAATGCATAGGTTCAATGTGGGTTCATGTGATCAAAGTTTGGGTTTTGAGCTAGGTTAGCCATGTCAATTGACACAATTTATTGATCAATATTGTGTAGGTGATTGTTATAAAGATTTTTGATGAAGGGTTGAAGTGATTTTGAGTTCAATTGGTAGGTCAATTTGAGGGATATTTGAAATTTAGCGAATTTGGGCATGTTGGGTTAGAAATGGGTCTACTTTGGGCTAGCCTTGGGCTAAGTCCAAATTGAATGGTCCACATGATCAAGGGAGATTTTTTAAAGATTTTTCATGAAGGGATAGAGTGGAAATTTTTGGGTTAAGGCCCTGAATTTGGTGAGATTTTGATATATGATCAATTTGGGTAAATTTGGGGCTTTTGGACTTCGGTTGAAATAAAATGAAATTGAGGTCTCACCAAGGCCAATTAAAGGTCAATTTTTATGTGTGGGGATGTTATGAAGGTTTTTTTAACACAAATTGTGGCAAATGGAGTAGGCCATGGGTTCAATTTGGTGGAACCAAGTCATAGGGCCAAAATTGGGTTTTTGGTTTAACTCAAAAATGAGTTCAAATTATCGACCAATTGAGCTTGGATTTGGTCTAGATTGGTCATATCAAGGGTGAATTTGAAATTAGAATTGAAATTGGGGTGAGTTGAGACCTATTGGATAGACATTTGAGGTAATTTCGGGAAAATATGGGCCTTTAAAGAGCAATTTGAGGGTTTTGATCAAAGGTGGTTAAATTGGCCAAATTGGGTCATGTGGTAGTTGAGAAAAATGAAATCAGGAATATTTAGGAGGTTTTGGGAATTTTTGGGATTTTTTGGAATTTTGGGGTGAGGGGTATTTTGGTAATTTGGCCAATTTTGGCGATTTTGGGTAGTTTGGCTGTTTTGAAGGTGTTTGAAATGATTTTAGAACCAAGTTGGGTATTTTGGGTAGATTTGGAAATTTTAGCCAAATTTGGGGTCCCAAGGGTATATAGGTAATTTGGGGGAGTTTAGGGGCAAAAGGATAAGTTGGGTATCTTGGTAGAGTTAGAGTGCCAAACACCCTCAATAAGCCATGGACCAATGGAAACCCCATGTTGGGTCCTCTATGTAGTGGTTTTAGCCAAACCCTAGCCTAGGGCTAGTGGGTTTAGGGGACCACCTACAGGAGTCTCCCAAAATTATCAAGGGACGAGAACCTAACAATTCTGGGTTTAGGGTAGTGAGTGATTGTGAGTGTAAGTGATTGCAAGTGAGTGCCTTGGCCCTAGACCAACACCCAGGGTCAAACCTAAGGTCCACCAGTTCGAAGGATGACTCTCCTTGAGTTCCCTCATAATGACCCCACGTACTAAGTGCTAGAGGTTAGGACCAATATGCGGAGCTTCAAGTTGAGTAAAGAAGAGTGTAAAATTTTTAATGGTGAGGGTTCCTTGTCTAGTCTTGTAAGAATAGTAAAAAAAAAGTCCTATGGCTAGACCTTAGGCTACTAAAGAGAAAAAACTAAACCTCAACCAAAAGTGAGGTCAATAATGATGTAGTACTGCTACAGATGCAGTTATGTGATATTGTGGAGTTTGTTTTATGTTGTGTTTTGAAATTTTATGTTCTATTTTTGTTATGATTGTTGTGTTAGATATTATTTTGTTTTTAAAATTTTAGGGTAGTAACTGTTTTGTTAAGTACTGTGGATTGGTTAATTTAGAACTTAACTTAATTCCATGTCTTTTTTTTTTAAAATTTAAAAATCTTGCTAGTTTCGATCTTAATTTTAAAATTTAGAAACCGCTATCCTGTATTTTTCTTTTATCATGTTAGCGTGTTGTTTGCTGTTATACCCACTGTTTAGAAGTCTATAGAATCTCCACATGTTAAACTAAAATAAAATGTTAGAAAATGTGAACAAAATTAATTTACTCTTGTCTTTAGTTTTATACTTATATAATTAGGATGTAAAAATTCCTATTAGCATGTTATTTCAATTTTCATTCATGCCTGTATAATTATCTGATGCAAAACTGTTTAATCTGTTAAAAAAAAAAAAACTAAGTTTGTGGGGGAATGAAAAACATTTTCAAAACTTGAATTTTATTTGTTCTCAAATGAACAACAAATGAATTTGAATTANGTTGTTTGCTGTTATACCCACTGTTTAGAAGTCTATAGAATCTCCACATGTTAAACTAAAATAAAATGTTAGAAAATGTGAACAAAATTAATTTACTCTTGTCTTTAGTTTTATACTTATATAATTAGGATGTAAAAATTCCTATTAGCATGTTATTTCAATTTTAATTCATGCCTGTATAATTATCTGATGCAAAACTGTTTAATCTGTTAAAAAAAAACTATGTTTGTGGGGGAATGAAAAACATTTTCAAAACTTGAATTTTATTTGTTCTCAAATGAACAACAAATGAATTTGAATTAAAAAAAAAATTGATTATGTATATGAAGTTATATTAGAGAAGTAAAATTTGATTTTAGAACTGAGTAAGAAAATTTAGTTAAAATTTTAAGTAATGAAGAAAAACATTAAGTTAAAAATTTTTAGTATAGAAAATGATTAATAAATGTGACTATCTATAGTAAGAAAAATTGTATTTTTTAAAAATTTAGATAATTTAGACTTTTATTTTTAATACTTAAATTTCTTTTATTAAAATGATTTTCTAAACTATTATTATATTTATAAGTAGAAGTTTTATATCAAGACTTTACTTTAGGAAAGGAGAAGTGGAATTAAAAATCATTAAATGCCTATCCAGATATAGTAATCCTTGCCTGAAAAAGAAAAAAAGAAAGGAAAGAAAAAAGAAAAAGAAGAAGAAAAAGAAAAAGAAAAAGAAAAGTAATGTAAGGGAGGAGAAACTTGATGATTTGTGCCTAATCAAAAATTGGTTCTACATTTGATCTTTTTAAAGTATAAGACTTAATAAAATCTTAAGCTTATAAATATAATATAGAAAATAAAATTATTTTTTATAAAAAATTTTAAGTAGAGAAAATAAAAGAACTAAAATCTAAATTTAAAGAAATTTCAATATTTATGAATTAGATAGGAACTTATATTTTCATAGTTCTTAAGATTAAAAATTTTCAAACTTTAAGTTGGTCTCTTTTACTAATTATTTTTTTCTAAATTGGACTACTATGTTTCAAAATTTAAATTTTAGTAACTCCTAAAGAAACTCATATACATATCATACATATTTGGTTTTTAAAGATTGAAATGTCACTTGAGGACAAGTAACATTTTATGTTTGGGGGATTTTGATACATCTAAAATATGTGGTATTTTTAGACACACTTTTATACCTATTTTTTAGATATTGCACTTTAATGGAAGGTATTTTTGTGTTTTTCTTATTGATAAAGGTAAAAATGGAAAATAAATGCTTAAAGGGGTGAAAAAGGATCAAATTTGGAGCAAAAATGTGAAAAATTGTGCAAAAGAGTTTTAGCGCCTAAGCGCCAGATCCAGTGCTTACCCGCCGGTTAAACTGAGAAGGTCGGGCTTAAGCATTGAGACCCTGTTCTTAAGCACCAGTGGCGGTTACTAGNTTTAAAGATTGAAATGTCACTTGAGGACAAGTAACATTTTATGTTTGGGGGATTTTGATACATCTAAAATATATGGTATTTTTAGACACACTTTTATACCTATTTTTTAGATATTGCACTTTAATGGAAGATATTTTTGTGTTTTTCTTATAGATAAAGGTAAAAATGGAAAACAAATGCTTAAAGGGGTGAAAAAGGATCAAATTTGGAGCAAAAATGTGAAAAATTGTGCAAAAGAGTTTTAGCACCTAAGCGCCAGATCGAGTGCTTACCCGCCGGTTAAACTGAGAAGGTCGCGCTTAAGCATTGAGACCCTGCACTTAAGCACCAGTGGCGGTTACTAANAGTGTCACTTGAGGACAAGTAACATTTTAAGTTTGGGGGATTTTGAGACACCTAAAATATATAGTGTTTTTAAACACATTTTTATACCTATTTTTTAGATATTACGCTTTAATGGAAGGTATTTTTGTGTTTTTATTACAGATACAAGTAAAAATGAAAAAAATGCTTAAAGGAGTGAAAAATGATCAAATTTGGAGCAAAAAGGTGAAAAATTGTGCAAAAGAGTTTTTGCGCCTAAGCGTCAGATCTGGCGATTAAGCGCCGGTTAAAATGAGAAGGTCGCGCCTGAGCACCGAGACCCCATGCTTAAGTGCCAGTGGCAGTTACTAGATGAGTAAAATTGGTTTTCATGAATTTTGAAGAGGTTTTTAAGGCACCCATTGGATTAATAGGTGGTTGTAACCACCATGGACAAAAATTATCATGAAAGGATGCATCTCTTGGGCAAATACATCGAATCAAGATAAATTTTGAAGAGATCCCAAGGTACCTCTTGGAAAACTATAAAAGAAAGAAGAGAGAACTTAGAAAAGAGTCCTGAAAATATTGGCAAGTTTTGAAAGTTCTTCTCTAGGGAGTTAGTTCGGAGAGATTTTCAGGAACCACTTTTTATTTACTTTATCGTTTTTATTATTTTATTTTGAGTGATTGTAAAAAAGAAGAGATTCAAAGGTGCTTCAAGAGTTTGATGGAGGACTTGAGATAAGTTTTTATCTTTTTGTTTTAGAATATTTTTGGTTTTAATCGATACTTTTTGGTGGTTTGACAATGATTTCTTCTTTTAAACTAAAGTGTGGTTTNTTGGAAGTTGTGGAGAGTATTAATCTTTAATTTTGGAAGAATTTGTGATGATTTAAATCCATGCACTTCATTTACTTCTTGATTTGGTCAATCCAGGTGTTAAAATTTATTGTGAGAACATGTAAGAACTGGGCTGCTATTGTCTCAGTCAACAATTGGAAAGAATCACATGAGATTGTATGAATGAGAATGTGGTTCAAATGATTGAGTGCAAATAAATAGGGAAATATTCATTGATGGGTGTAGAGTTTGAGGTCTTTAAAGTGACGAGTTAAAGCTCTCAACTTGGTTTATTATTTTAGGTTCTGATATGAGAATGTTAGCCCCCAGANGGAGGGAATCGAGGGAACTCTAGAGTGAGAGCTAGTATCTTCCCTGCCTAGCCAGTCTTTAGAACTATTCAACTTTAAATTAACCGATGTTCTTTATAGCATCTCTAGTAAGAGTAAGAATATTATTGCTTCTATTTGACACAAAACAATTTGCATACTTCCAGAATAGAATTCCTATACTTATTGCTGATTCATGATAAGAAGAAAGATATTTTTATATTAAGTACTTTTCTTCTACAAAAACTTTAGTTATCTTTTTAAATTGTTATTGTTTCGTTAAAATATCAAAATTACCAAAAATAATTAAATTTTAAATTCCTACAAAAATTATTTTAGTTTAAGTAATTGTCTTTTAAAAATAGAAAAACTTTCTAAAAAGTGTGTATTACANCTATTTGGCATAACACAATTTGCATACTTACACAACAAAATTCCTATACTTATTACTGATTCATGATAAGAAGAATGATATTTCAATATTAGGTACTTTTCTTCTACAAAAAGTTTTGTTATCTTTTTAAGTTGTTTCTGTTTTGTTAAAATATCAAAAATACCAAAAATATTTAATTTTTAAATTCCTGCAAAAATCATTTTTAGTTTATGTAATTATCTTTTTAAAAATAGAAAACCTTTCTAAAAAGTGCATATTGCATAATATTCCCTGTGGGTTTGATATTCAGGTCTTAATCAAAAAGTCCTATATTACTTGATAAAGATACATATACTTGTGTAGTACCCAATATAAATATATATAAATTAAAAAGTTAAATTCTTATTTTTCTTCAGGATCAAATTTTTTGTTTTTTTGCAAAATAAGTAAATATAAGTGAAAAAATACCATCAGAACTATTGTTATACTGTGCATATGCATTAGGTCGGGATCACTAACCTTGCAAGTACTAAGGGATGTTGCCTTGAATTTGTTTGGGAATTTTGCAACTGAAATTCACTAGGAGAACACATTCTCTAGTTGGAAAGGGTCCTCAATGCATCCAAATTTCTATATGCTCAATAGTGCGAATCGAACACTGCTTGGTATTGGGAGTCTCCTTGACCTTCTTGGTTCTGAGTTTCTTTTCAATCGTTGGGAAAAGACCCTTGCTCCTGGGTGTTAAACACTTGAGGGGAAGCTCTAATCTCCGTACTACCACTTCTTTGACGATCTTATCAACTGGCCCATCATTTGGTATCTTTACTTCTGAATTTTTTATAGTATAAACTTCCGTGTTCACTTCGTACTCCTCGTGTCTCTCTAGTGAGCTTCTTCTCCTAGTGGTGCTCCTTTTATTTTTGTTGACAGGCTCTATGTTCTTGACACATCTTAGAATGTTGAATCCAAGGTTTTCCGATGAATCACTCCCAACGAATAGAGCATAGGATAGGAGAGATAATGAAAGAGGGAAAAAGAGATAGAAAGGGAGAGAGAACAATACAGTAGAAATTAGACTAGATTAGTCAGAATGATTTATTAGCCTCTTATGGTATTAAAAATCCCTTATGTATTGGTAAAAGGGGTTGTAAGGTGCACAATTAACTACTTGTCCATTGATACACAAAAATAATATGTAGTTGTAAGTACATAATTTATGCTCATTTTTAGTGAAATTACATTTTAAAGAAGTGTATTTTCATGTTTTTTTTGCAGGTATATCAATTTTAGGCATTTGGAGCAAAAGTAGCAAAAAGAAAAAAATTTGGAGGCAAATTTTTGAATTATGGCGCAAGATATGCCATATTGACGTATGATGCTCTAGATTGGCGCTAGATGAGCCGGATTGGCGCCAAATGCTCCAAATCCTAGAACACCGTGGTCTTCAACAAACTAGCACATGATGCGCCAGATTGGCACCAGATGCTCGATTTGACAGAGAGTTTTCGCATGATGCGCTAAGGACGACTTTTTGCGGATTAAGTCGGTTCGAGATGAATTTTTCATGAATTTTCAAAGGGAAACTTATTATAAACACCCAGTGGTGTAATTCAATGTATCTAAACACTTCGTAAGGTTCTTTTATGACGGTATGTCTCTTGGATCAATGAACATGCCTTTTTAATTCAAAAGAGTTGATTTTTGAAAAGAATTTTGGAGAGAATTTAAAATTTTTTTTGGAGGGAGACAACCTTCGATAAAAAAGAGGGGAAAAAAGTGTGTGTGCGTGTGTGTGGCGTGAAGGGGAGACAAGGAGAGTTAGAGAGAGAAAGAAAGAGAAAGTCAAGGGCTTGGATATTTCTTCAAGGATTGTAAGAGGAGAGGGAAGGTGAGAGATTTCTTCTTCATTACACTTCTAAGTGAGAATTGATAGTGCTTGTAAAGAGAGAAAGGCTTGGAGAGAACTTCTAGGTGTTTTCTTAGGAAGGATTGTGAGATAAGTTGTGTCTTTTATTTCTTTTATTTTATAATCTTATTTTTACATATGAAATCCGTGCCTTATTGTATCCTTCTCATGAATTCTGAGTAATCTTCCTTATCCTTCTCGCTACTTTAAGATATGGTTTTGTGAATAATTGATTTTTTTATATAGTTTTAAATTTTAATAATTTGTGATGATTTGAACTCCGATCTTTATTTACTTTTCAATCTAGCCAATTGAAATGTTAAATTGTGTTGAGAAACATATGTTCCAAAAGGGCTTTGATTTCTACAACATGGGGAGAATCACATTTGATTTCATGGGAGAGTATTTTATCCATGGAGTTGGGTGCAAATAAATAAAGAAATATACTTTGTTGGATGTAGAATTGGAGATTTTAAGGTGACAGATTAAAATTCCTAATTTGGTCTAATTGATTGGAAACTAATGCGAGATAGTTAGCCATCAGATGAGTGAGTAGTGGGAGCTTCCTCCCAGCCTAACTACGGAATTAAAGACCAAACTCTGGATTAGTCAATGTTCTTTATTCACTCGAAAGAGGGTAATGAATATGATTGTTGTTATTTGACACAAAATAATTTTTATAAATATTTTCAAATGATTTAAATTTCTTCACAATCCGTATACTCATTGTAAAGGGGAATGATACTTTCTTAAAATTGAACTTTCCGTCACAAAAACTTAGTTAAATTTTTGTAAGTTTACTTTAGAAAATTTAGCATTTAGTTTAGTTAACTTTGTCTTTCAACTGCATTTTACTTAGTATTCACTTGTTACTTAATATTCAAATTTATCACTTTACTTTTTGTAGTTTTAAAAATTGTACTTTACATTATAATCTGAAGAACTTATTTATAGGCATTTCCAACTTTCCTGTGGATTCAATATCTAGGACTCCATTAGAGCCCTTTATTACTTGAGTGATACCTATAGATGCGTTATTTTTAAAGGGGAATTGACAATTTAAATATTTTTAAAAGATAAAACTATTTTACCTAATGTTATTTTGTTGGGATTAATTTGAATTTTTACTATTGTATTTGTCGTGTATATTTTGTAATATTGAAAATATTCATAAAATTAACACATTAAATCCACCCACATCAAGTTTTTTGCACCGTTGTCGGGGAAGTAACGAAAATTATTAGTAAGTTATTTTATAAATTATAGTATTTTTATTTTTTAAAACAAAAAAAAAAAACATAAAAAGTTTTTGTAGTTTAGTTTAAATATTTTCTTATTGAAGTGTATTTGCTTATTTTAAATTATCAGTTGTGTTTATTTATGCATAGTGTAAGGTCTGAAAATTTAGTACCTTACGATTCTGAGTTAGAAAGAACAATTAGAAAAATTTGAAAACAACAAAAAGAGATAGACCATATTAGCAAAATGGCTTGCACTTTAAGTAATGCTGGAAATGAAAATGAACATCATCAGAGACCATTAAGAGATTATACTAATCTTACAGTAGATGAAATTCATTTAAGTATACAAAACCCTGCTATAGCTGCCAATTCATTTGTGCTTAAACCTGTTATTATCCAAATGGTGTAAAACAATCAGTTTAGGGGAACACCAACTAAAGATCCTAGTTTACACCTTCCTAGTTTTCTAGAATTGTGTGCTATATTTAAATATGATGGAGTGTCCATTGATGCCATCAGACGTAGACTTTTTTCTTTTTCACTAAGAGATAAAGCTAAGATGTGGTTAAACTCATTAGCATCTGGATTTATAAGAACTTGGAGGGATTTATCACAAACAAATTTATCTAAATATTTTCCACCTTCAAAAACTGCTAAGCTTATAAATGATATTACATCTTTTTGTCAGTTTGAAGGGGAATCAATTTATGAAGCCAGTGAAAGATTTAAATATCTCCTTAGAAAGTGTCCACACCATGCATTGTCAGATTGGTTAATATTTCATACGTTTAATAATGGATTGATTGGATCTCCTTAGATCGATAATTGACGCTGCTGCTGGTGGATCATTAATGTCAAAACCATTCGATGAAGAATATTTATTAGTTGAAGAGATGGCTACTAATAATTTTTAATGACCCTCTGAAAGGTTAAATCCCAAAAGAGTAGCAAATATTCATGGTTCTGATGCAATATCGATGTTAGTTGCATAAATAGTTGTTATTATCAAAGAAGATAGATCAATATGGAATGAATTATTCTCAATCTTCTTATGAGACTTTAAATGCAATAAATAATCATTCAAATAATTCTCATGCCAATTATTATGATCGCGGTTGGAAGAATCATCCAAATTTTAGTTTGAGTAACAATAATTCTAATGCTACAAATGTACAATGAGGAAATAACATCGTGAACCCATTGAGAAACTCCAAAAATCAAGGAAATCCAACTTATAAAACTTAATACTCTCCAGTTTTTAATAATTTTCAGAGTAAGGAGAAAAAGCTGTCAATGGAAGAATTGATAATACAAAAGAAAAGTTAATTACAAAGTCAAGGAGCTGCAATTATAAACATAGACAATCAATTGGGATGTATTGCTACAACACTTAGCAATAAACCTCTAGGAACGTTGTCTAGTAATGTTGAAGTAAATCTTAAAGATCAGAATAAAGAGCAAATTAAGGCTATTTAACTAAGAAGTGGAAAAGAATTAGAAAACAGAGTTCAAAAATAGGTGGAAGTTGAAGTTGAAGTTGAAAAAGATGAGGTGGAAAATGAAAAATCTGGTGAAGATTTTCTTTTTGAGTCAGAATGTCCAATTAAACCACTGAAAACACTGTAGAAAGACCACCAACCTCATTTCCTTACAGATTGAAGAAGAAAAAGAGAGATAAACAATTTTAAAATTTTTAGAAATATTGAGGAAATTAACGATAAATATTCCATTTGTTGAAGCTTTGGAACAAATGCAAGCTATGTGAAGTTCACGAAGCATATACTTAATAAGAAAAGAAATTTTGTAGGCAATGAGACTGTTGCACTCAGTGAAAAGTGTAGTGCTATAATTCAGAAAAGCCTCCTGAAAAACTTAAGGACCTTGGAAGTTTTACAATTCCTTGTGCTATTGGTGAAAGATTTTTTGGAAAAACTTTATGTGATTTATGAGCCAGTATTAATATTATGTCATTATCAATTTTCAGAATGTTGGGCTTACGAGATATTTCACCTACAACTGTAACTCTTCAGTTAGCTAATTGTTTGATTACATATCCTAAAGGAGTTACAAAAAATGTTTTGGTAAAAGTGGATAAATTTACCTTTCCTTTGGACTTTATTGTATTAGATATGAAAGAAGATAAAGAAATTCCTATCATTTTAGGAAGATCATTCCTAGCCATTAGAAGAGCTTTGATAGATGTGCAGAAAGGAGAACTAACAATGAGAGTTGGTGATCAAGTGGTTACATTTAATATTGTAAAATCAATGAGATACCCTACAAAATAATAAGAGATTGAATGCTTCAGAATGGATATTAATGAATATCTAAGCCATGAATATTTCAAAAAGAGATTTGAAAGGGAATTTGAAAAGGAATATGAGAAATATACAAATGAGAATAAAATTCAAAATGAATCTACGGAAGTGAGTAAAGAAGATTTGGATTATGTTCATAAAAATTTTGAAATGTTAGATCCAATAGAAAGTAATAAGAATTTGATTTCATCTATGGATAAACCTGCTGAACTAGAACTGAAAACACTTCTTACACATTTGAAGTATGTATTCTTAGGAGATTTATCTACATTACCTGTTATAGTATCCTCAGAATTAACTGATAAGCAAGAACAACAGTTGTTGGAAACTTTGAAAAGATATAAGAAAGCCTATGGATGGACATTAGCTGATATTAAAGGAATCAGTCCTTCAATTTGTATGCATAGAATTTATTGGAAGATCAACATGAACCAATAGCTGATCCTCAAAGGAGATTAAACCCAACGATGAAAGAAGTTGATAAAAAGAAATTTTAAAATGGATAAATACTAGAATAATATATCTTATTTTAGACAGTGCTTAGGTAAGTCCAATTCACTATGTTTCAAAGAAAGAAGGAGTGACAGTAGTGACAAATGAGAATAATGAATTAATACCAACAAAACAAGTCACTGGATGGCGAATTTGCATAGACTATAGAAAATTAAATACTGCCACCAGGAAGGATCATTTTCCTTTACCCTTTTTGGAACATATGTTGGATAGGTGACACACCTAAAATTTATAGTATTTTTATACACATTTTTATACCTATTATTGAGATATTGTGCTTTAATGGAAGGTATTTGTGTTTTTTTTTCATGTACAATTAACAAGGTGAAAAATGGCAAAAGGAGTGAAAAATGATCAAAATGGAGCAAAAATGAAAAAAATGGTGCAAAAGTATTTTGGCGCCTAGGCGCCAGATCCAGCGCTTAAGTGCCCGTGAAACAGAGAAGGTCGTGCATAAGCACCAGAGGCCCAACGCTTAAGCGCGAGTGACAGTTACTTTACGGGTTAATTCATTTTGATGAATTTTGAAGGGACATTTGAGGCACCTATTGGCTAAAGAGGGTGATTATAATCACTAGAAAAGAAAATATGGTTAAAAGGCTTATGAAAGGATGCATCATTTGGAGAATACATACATTTTGAAGAGATACCAAAGCACTTCTTGGAAAACTATAAAAAGAGAGGACTATCTTTTTGTTACTACATTTGGTTTTAATTGAGACTTTTTGTTGGTTCGACAATGATTTCTACTTTTAAACTAAACTGTGTTTTTATTTTCTCCATCAATTCTGAATAGTTTTCTTTATCTTTTTCCTTAAAATGATAAGTAAATAAAGTATTGGATAGATGTTGTGGAGAGTATTGATCTTTAATGTTAGAGGAAATTATGATGATTTAACTCCATATACTTCATTTTCCTCTTGATTTGGCCCATCGAGATGTTAAAATTTGTTATGAGAACATGTAAGAATCGGGATGGTAGTGTCTCAGTCAACAATTGGAAAGAATTACATGAGATTATATGAATGAGAATGTAATTTATATGATTGAGTGCAAATACATAGGAAAATAATCTTTGAAGAGTGTAGATTTAGAGGACTTTAAAGTGACAGGTTAAAGCCCCCAACTTGGTTTATTGTGTTAAGTTTTGATACGTGATGTTAGCCCCTAGGTAGAGGGAATCGAGGGAGCTCTAGAGTGAGAGCTGATATCTTCCCTACGTAGCCGGTTTTCAAAACTATTAAAACTTTAAATTAGCCAATATTATTTATAGCCTCTAGTAAGGGTAAAAAATAATATTGCTCCTCTTTGACACAACACAATTGTGCATACTTCTACA
The DNA here is from genome assembly GCA_002079205.1 of Phalaenopsis hybrid cultivar. NCBI lineage: Eukaryota > Viridiplantae > Streptophyta > Magnoliopsida > Asparagales > Orchidaceae > Phalaenopsis > Phalaenopsis hybrid cultivar. The sequence continues at coordinate 40,116 of JXCR01130920.1, read as the reverse complement.
ACAGAATCCTATACTTGTTACCGGTTCAAGATAAGGAAAAAGATATTTCATATTCAGTGCTTCTTATCTTAAGAAAACTCAAGTTATCTTTAGAAGTTGTTATTATATTGTAAAAATATCAAAAATACAAAAAAAAATTGAACTTTAATTACTGTGATAATATATTTAGTTTAAGTAATTATCTTTTTGAGATAGAAGTTTGTTACTTAATAGTGAATATTGTGAACAATTCCCGTTTGTTACTTAATAGTGAATATTGTGAACAATTCCCGTGGGTTCGATATTCGGGGCTTAATCAAAAAGTCCTATAGTACTTGATAACGATACGTATACTTGCGTAGTACCCCAATATATATATAAATTAAGAAAGAAGAATTCTTATTTTCTTCAGGATCAAGTTTTTGGTGTTGTTGCAAAGTAGGAAAGATAAGTGAAGAATATAATCACATACATTGTTATACTATTGCATATAAACAGTCGGGATCAATAGGCTGGCTGGGCATAGATATTTTATTTGCTAGATGGATATACCAGTTATCATCAAATACCTATAGCTCCAGAGGATCAGGAGAAAACAACATTTATTAGTCCTTATGGAACTTTTGCTTTTCCATAAGAAAAGTGAATTGATAACAATGTATGTCCTTATGGAACTTTTGACAAATGCCCTTTGAATTATGTAATGCGTAGTATCCTAATATCTATATTAATTAAGAAAGAAGAATTCTTATTTTCTTCAGGATCAAGTTTTTGGTGTTGTTGCAAAGTAGGAAAGATAAGAATATAATCACATACATTGTTAGACTATTGCATATAAACAGTCGGGATCAATAGGCTGGCTGGGCATAGATATTTTATTTGCTAGATGGATATACCAGTTATCATCAAATACCTATAGCTCCAGAGGATCGGGAGAAAACAACATTTATCAGTCTTTATGGAACTTTTGCTTTTCGACAAATGCCCTTTGAATTATGTAATGCACCTACAACATTTCAAAGATGCATGATGTCAATTTTTAGTGATTTAATTGAAAAAGGGATTGAAGTTGTTGTGGGTGATTTTTCTGTTCTTGGAACTTCTTTTGAAATATTTCTACATCATTTAGAGAAAGTTCTTGAATGATGTGAAAAGACTAATCTCTTATTGAACTGAGAAAAATATCAATTTATGGTTGCAGGAGGAATTCTGCTCGGGCATAAAATTTTAGAAAACGACATAGAAGTAAATCCTGCAAAAGTTCAAGTTATATCAAACTTACCTCCACCTACTAATGTAAGAGAAGTTAGGAGCTTTTTAGGACATGCTAAATTTTACAAGCGATATATTAAAGATTTTTCAAAAATTACTACTCTTTTATGCCAACTTCTAAAAAAAGATATAAAATTTGATTTTAACCAAGATTTCCTTAAATTATTTGAAAATTTAAAGGAAAATTTGATTACTACTCCTATAATTGTTTCACCTAATTGGGAGAGACCTTTTGAATTAATGTGTGATGCAAGTGATTATGCAATTGGAGCTGTATTAGGGTAGAGATATGATAAGATTTTTAAAGTTGTATACTATGCTAGTAAGACTATTATTGATGCTTAGATTAACTATTCCACCACTAAAAGAGAGTTGTTAACCATTATGCATGCTTTTGATAAGTTTAGGTCATATCTAATTGGAGCTAAATGTGTTGTGCATACTGACCATTCGACATTTAAATATTTGATGCAAAAAAGTATGCAAAACTAAGATTAATTAGATGGATGTTTCTGATGCAAGAGTTTGATTTTGTAGTTATCGATAAGAAAGGGAATGATAATGAAATTGTTGATTACCTATCTAGGTTAAACCAGGAAGAAATACTTGACATGGAAAAAGAAATTATAAAAAATTTTCTTGATTAACAACTTTATGCTATAAAAGGATGGGAATTACTTTGGTTTGATGATATTGTAAATTATATTATTAGTGGTATTTTACCATATAGACTAACAAAATAACAGGAAAAGATATTCATTCATGATGTAAAATCTTATTTTTGGGATGACCCCTATTTATATAGATAATGCAAAGATTTAGTAATGAGGCGATGTGTGCCTTACAAAGAAAATCAGGAAATTATCCAAAAATGTCATGATTCTGAATTTAGAGGACANTATATATATATATATATATATATATATATATATATTGATTACAGAAGATTATGTTTCAAAAATGATTAAAGCAATTGCTTTACCTCGATATGATGTTTGGAGTGTTTCAAAAATTTTAATTAAAAATATTTTACAAGATATGGAATTCCTAGAGTAATCATTACCGATGGAGGATCTCATTTTAGAAATGCAAAAAATACAAGATTGGTAGAAAAATATATTATAATGCATAAAATTGCAACTGCTAATCATCCTCAGACTAGTGGCTTAACAGAAGTATCAAATAGTGAAATTAAAAGAATTTTGGAAAAAAGAGAAAATCCTAGTAAAATGGATTGGTCTGCTAGATTAGATACAACATTATGGACATACATGACAGCTTATAAGACACCTATAGGTATGTCCCCTTCTAGATTAATTTTGGGAAGACTTGTCATTTGTCAGTTAAGTTGTCGCATAAAGCTTATTAGGCTATAAAGAAATTCAATTTCAATTTGAAAGAAGCTGTTGAGAAAAGATTAGTGCAATTGAATGAGCTTGAAGAAATTAGAAATGAATCTTACGATAATGTGATGCGCCCCTAGTGAGTCTTATTTTTCTACGTGTTTTATGTCAATTTTATTCCCTTGAGACGTCATCAAAAACTAAGTTTACTAAATTATGATAATGTGATGCGCCACTAGTTGTGCCAGGGATGACTTTTTGCGAATTAGTCAGTTCACGCAAATTTTGCACAAATTTTCAAGGGGACCCTTGTTCTAAACACCCCTTGGAGTAATTTAATGCATCTAGACACTTAAGAAGGTTCTTTTATGAAGGGATATGTCTGTTAGATCAATGGACATATGTTTTGAATTCAAAAGAGTTGACATTTGAATAGAATTTTAGAGAGAATTTTGAATTCTTTTTGGAGGTAAGCAGCCTTTGATAAAAGAGAGGGATGAAAAGTGTGTGTGTGTGGTGTGTGAAGGGCCGACAAGGAGAGTTAGAGAGAGAGAGAGAAAGTAAAGAGCTTGGAGATTTTCTTCAAGGATTGTAATAGAAGAATGAAGGTGAGAGATTTCTTCTTCATTACACTTCTAAGAGAGAATTGAGAGTGCTTCTAAGGAGAGAAAGGATTGGCGAGAACTTCTAAGGATTTGCTTCAGAAGGATTGTGAGATAAGTTGTGTCTTTTATTTATTTTGTTTTGTAAACTTATTTCTATATATGAAATTCGTGTTTTACCATATCCTTCTCATGAATTCTGAGTAGTCTTCTTTATCCTTATCCTTACCTTAGATATGGCTTCGTGAAGAATTGATCTCTTTTTATATGGTTTTTAATTTCAATAATTTGTGATGATTTGAAATTCGATTTTCATTTAATTTTTAATTGGAACAGTTAAAATGTTAAAATGTGTTGAGAAACATATGTTCCAAAAGGACTTTCATTTCTACAACATGAGGAGAATCACATTTGATTTCATGGGAGAGTATTTCATCCATGGAGTTAGGTGAAAATAAATAGGTAAATATTCTTTGTTGGATGTAGAATTGGAGATTTTAAGGTGACTGATTAAAATCCCCAAATTGGTCCAGTTGATTGAAAACTGATGCGAGATTATTAGCCCTCAGGTGAGGAAGTAGTGGGAGTTCTAGAGTGGCAGCCGGTATCTAATGTGCCTAAAAATGTATTATTTTTTATTGTATATTTTAAAATGATATTGAACTTTAAGGGTATGTTTTCTTGTGTTTTTGGTTGTAGGTACATCAAATTGAAGAATTTGGAGTGATGGGAGCAAAAAAAAAATAAAAATGGACCAAAACGGAGCAAATCGGAGCAAATCGGGTCGAACTAGAGCACATCCGAGACATGGGAGCAAAAACCAGGGAGTTAAGTGCCTGTGCCCTGAACTTAAGTGCCCGAAATGGTTCTTAGGCGCCACCAGACAGAGAGGAGGGCGCTTAAGCGCCCAAAATCAGCGCTTAAGCACCAAAAATGTTTTTCAACATATCTTCTAGAATATACATTGAATTTGAACAATTTTTGAAATGATGCTTCATGTGTCTCTTGGAAAATTCATTTGAAATGATAAAATAATCTTTCTAGAAGGCTTTAGGGTGGTTATAAGGAGTTTTGAAGAGGCACTTGAGGCACCATTTTGAAGATTCAATGAATATGGACATTTTTGAAGAGACACTTAAGAATCTATTGGGAAATTATAAATAAGGATTAGAAATACTTTTAAAATCAATCTTGAAATCTTGAACTACTTGGAAGAGGATAAGAAGGCTTAGAGATTAAGAAGAAAGCTTAGGCCTGAGCCTCAAGTAGGGCGACAAGGTGAGAGAGAAAGAGTAAGTGAGAGATTTCTTCTTTTCTTTTCACTTTGTTCTTAGAGAGGATTGTTAGGAGATTGCTTTTGCTATAGAAGGAGAGTTTGATTTACATCAAATATAAGTATTTTGATTTGAATCTAGTACCCTTTTTGCATGATTTTAAAGTCTTGTTCAATGAAAAGATCTTGTTGTTTCTCCATGTATAGTGAGTAGTTTTCTTTACTCTTCCCTCTTATAATGAATTAGTATGCATGTGTAAGATATAAAATTGAGTAGAGTGAGAATATATTGTGATGATTTTACTTTGTTCTTCACTTACATGTAAACTTGATCAACTTGCATGTTAAAATCTGTTGTTAGAACATGTGAGATTTGTGATGGTATTATTTCAATCAAGTAATGGTAGAATCACAAGAGTTTGTAAGAATGAGAATGTATTCCATATGGTTGAGTGCAAATAAATAAGGAAATAATCTTTGATGGGTGTAGAATTAGAGGACTTTAGAGCGAAAGGCTAAAGCCCCCAAATTTGGTTCTTAGTTTTAGGTCTTAACACTAGATGTTAGCCTTTAGGTGAGGGGACGAGAAGACTCTGGAGTGAGAGCTAGTACTCTCCTACTTAACCAATCTTTAAGATTCTTAAAATTTTAATTAGTTAATGTTCTTTATACTACTTGATTAAGGGTAAAGAACATAACTGCTTCTATTTGTCACAATCTCTCTCAATAATTATTTTACTTTTACACATGTCGCTAATTTTATTTCATGTTGAAGGGTACTTTTAATATATTAAACCCCACTTTCTGATTTTCACTAAGTATTTAATTTAGGAGTAGAAGTATTATTGTAGTGATAATTATATGATATAATCAAAACCAAACCTTTATCAACCTTCCAAGCTAGGGTGTGTTATTCTAGACTAGAACTTCTCTTGAAAGTCGTCGTGATTAACCTCGATATCCGTGGGATCGATATTCAGGGCTTAATCAAAAAATCCTATATTACTTGATAATGATACATATACTTGTATAGAATCCCTACTATTTAAAAATATAATTGAAATCTTACTTTATTTTAGAACAAGTTTGGGATCAAGTTTTTACAGATAGTGGTGTCAACTTCATAAATCCTTTCATATTAAAATATCAGGATAAAGTTTTTGTCACCTTTATTGGGGATCACAAAAGCTGATCTTGACTTTTAGGAGAGTTTTAGGCTAAGTAATTAGACTTAGATTTGAAAAACTGTAGAAGAAAAGGAAATTTGAGGATTGCGAGACAATTGCACTAAATGAGGAGTGCAGCACTATTCTTCATCAAAAACTTCCTCAAAATCTTAAAGATCCTTTTAGCTTAACAATTCCTTGTGCAATTGGAGAAAAATTATGTGGAAAAGCTTTATGTGATTTAGGATAGAGCATTAATTTGATGCTCTATCTATAATTAAAAGGTTAGGTTTAGCCGATATTTTTCCCACGACTGTATCCCTTCAGTTAGCTGGTTGATCTATCATTTATCCTAAAGGGCTTATAGAAGATGTGCTTGTTAAAGTGGATAAACTTACCTTCCTATGAACTTTATTGTATTAGATATAGAGGAAGATATGAAAAGTCTAATAATTTTGGGGAGATCATTTCTTATTACCGGACAAGCTATGATAAATGTACAAAAAGGTGAGTTCACTATGAATATTAATGACCATGAAGCCACTTTTGATTTTTTAAAGACTATAAAATATTGAGCTGAGAGAAAAGATGATGATTATTTTTGGATGGATGAAACAATTATCTAAGTAAAGACCATTTCGAAGAAAGTTTGGAGAGTACCTTAACAGATGAGATCGAAATGAACTTTCATGATGAGTTGAAAATGTTGTTTAAAGAAGACTGTATGTAAGTTCAGGAGAGGTGTGAAATGATGGACGTTATCGAAAATAATAAACTTTTAATTCCATCTATTGAAAAATCTCATGAACTTAAGATGAATGTACCCCATACAATTTTAAAGTCTACCTATTTAGGGAATTCATCTACACCACCGGTCTTTATATCTTTAGATTCGACTCAATAACAAGAAGAATCTAAATTAAATGATGAAATTAGTAAAAGATCTCCTAAGAAGGAGTTATTCAAAATCACTGAATGACATATTACGTGGTATACAGAAAAAATGAATGAAATTCTGATGCTGGGGCAACCAGAGTAAATACATAGGGTCGTCGATGTTAGACTAAGTGCTTCGTGGGAGGCAATCCATCATCATCTTTATTATTTTGTTAGTGTTATTGTTGTTATGTTGGAATGGATAATAGTGTGATGTTGAACTTTGATTCGAGTTTGTGTATAAGAGTGGATTACATTAATGTTGTGAGGTAATTCCTTCATCATGACTATATTTGTATATGATTTTTGGTAGTAGCAGGTTGACGAGTCTGTTACGACTTAGTTCTTAATTGGAGTTGAGCATTACCTTAAAGCATGTAGAGTTTGGACTTGGACCACTCCATGTTAACTCTATTACTTCCTTTATCTGACTTTGTCTTCACTAAGTAAGGTTATGAACTTACTTAGTGAATAACATTTGGATAAATTGCACTATTTTTATTTACTAGATTGTGTATTCCTTAAACTTAGAGTAACCCTAAAATTGGCAACACATGAGAGAATTCTGGTCCATGGGTGATAACCATATAAAGTTCTATAATACACCCACATTAGTAGTGTAGTTTCTTCCGTTTGAAGTTGAATGTAAGGAGGGGAATTTTGAGTAGAAGGGAGATGGAATTAACCTCAGTTGTTGTTGTTTATGAATCTGTGGGTCTAAGTATTGGAGTTTGTCTGTCAATGTTTATGAGTCAAGTTGATTGATTCATTGGAGATGACAAAACCTGTCTCAATATTTTAAACTTGTTAGCATCCAACAATTCCTTTATAAAGTTTAAAATTTGTTCTTATTTAATCTTCAATTTGTACTTGCTTTACTATTTAAAATTTCTTTATAGTGTTATGTCAAGCATGTTTAGGCTAGATTTACTTTTTACTGTAATATTCTACCATGTGTTATTTGTTGATATTTTTATATGATGTGTAGTAAATTGTAAAAGTTATCTTTCCCTGTCACATATTTTTGTACATCATTGTTACACATGTTTGAGCTTAAGTTTGGGGGGAAAATAAAAATATTTTCATTTTTAAACCTTACTTTTTTTCAAAAGTACTACAAATAAATTTGCATTTTATTTCTAATGATTATTGTTATGTGAAGTCACCTTAAAGATGTTAGAAATTTAAGTATATAAATGGAGTAGGAAAACTTAGTTGATATTAATAGTGAAAAGAGTGAACCTAGAGTTGAGGATATTTAGTAGAGAGCTTGGGAAAATGAATAACTATCTTTAGTAGGAAAAATTATATTTTTGAAAAATTAAGGATTCTTAAAATTTTTATTTTCAAACATTTAAGGCTCTCTTAGACAGTATATATATATATATACATCTTTTCAAGTGAATGAAAGTAATAAGTTTTAAACTTAGATGAGGATTGTGGAATTAAAAATTATTTAAGGACTTCTCTAGATATAGTAATCCTTTAATATATAAAAAAAAAAGAATGGATCAGAAAGATCCTAAAAAAAAATTAAAAAAAGTGAGGAGAAGCTTGAGGGGAGGTCATAATCAAAAATTGATTTCACTAGAGTCTTTCCAGAGTAAAGAACTTAGAACAATCCTAAGCTTGCCATTTATACTTATATTAGTAAATATTATTTTTAAGAGAGTTCTTAAGTCTAGAAAGTAAATTTCATAGGATCCAAAGTTTGAAATATCTACATATATTTCTGAATTAGATAGAAAAACAAATTCCCAAGTTTGATGATAAATATTTTAGACCCTGGGCTAATCTAATTCATTAGAAGTTCTTCTAGGTTGAACTACCACATTTTTTGAACAAAATTTTAGCAATTCTAAAAGATGACCCATTAACTATAATATACACAAATTATTTTAAAAATGTAGTATTACTTGAGGACAAGCAATGTTTAAGTTTGGGGGATTTTGATGTGCCTAAAAATGTATTTTTTGTGCTATATTTTATAATGATATTACACTTTAAAGGTATGTTTTCTTGTGTTTTTGGTTGTAGGTACATCAAATTGAAGAGTTTAGATTGATAGAAGCAAAATGAACAAAAATGGACCAAAACAGAGCAAACCGGAGCAAATAGGGTCGAACTGGGGTACACTGGAGTCATGGAGGCTGAAACCAAAAACTTAAGTGTCTGTGCCCAACACTTAGGTGCCACCAGACAGAGAGGAGGGCGCTTAAGCGTTCAAAATCAACGCTTAAGCACCAAAAATGGTTTCCAACATATCTTCTAGAGTAAACATCAGATTTGGACAATTTTTGAAGCGGTGCTTCAATAGACTTTCTAGAAGCATTTGGGGCGGTTATGAAGAGTTATGAAGAGGCACTTGAGGCGCCATTTGGAAGATTCAATGAATATGGACATTTTTCAAGAGACACTTAAGAATCTCTTGCGATATTATAAATAAGGCTTGCAAATACTTTTAAAATGACTTTAGGACTCTTAAACTAATTGGAAAAGAAGAATAAGGCTTAGGCGTGAGCCCCAAGTGGGGCGACAAGGTGAGAGAGAAAGAGAGTGTGAGAGATTTCTTCTTTTCTTTTCACTTTGTTCTTGGAGAGGATTGTAAGGAGATTGCTTTTGCCATACAATGAGAGTTTGATTTACATCAAAGATAAGTATTTTCATTGTATTTTGATTTGAATCTAGTACTTTGTTTGCATGGTTTTAAAGTCTTGTTCAATGAAAAGATTTGTTGTTTCTCCATGTGTAGTGAATAGTCTCTTTACTCTTCCCTCTTATAATGAATTAGTATGCATGTGTAGGATATATAATTGAGTAGAGTGATAATATATTGTGATGATTTTACTTTGTTCTTCATTTACATGTAAACTTGATCAGCTTCCATGTTAAAGTCTATTATGAGAACATGTGAGATTCATGATGGTATTGTCTCAATCAACTAATGGTAGAATCACATAATATTGTATGGATGAGAATGTAGTCTAAATTGTTGAGTGCAAATAAATAGAGAAAAAACCTTTGATGGATGTAGTATAAGAGGACTTTAGAGTGTAGGGCTAAAGCCCCCAAATTTGGTTCTTAGTTTTAGGTCTTAATGCTAGATGTTAGCCTTCAGGTGAGGGGACGAGGAGACTCTAGAGTGAGAGCTAGTATCTCTCCTGCCTAGTCAATCTTTAGGATTCTTAAGCTTTTAATTAGCTAATGTTCTTTATACTACTTGACCAAGGGTAAAGAATATAACTGCTTCTATTTGTCACAATGTCTCTCACTAACTATTTTAATTTTACATATGTCACTAATTTCATTTCATGAGGAAGGGTACTTTTAATATATTAAACTGCACTTTCTGATTTTCACTAAGTATTTTAGTTCAGAAGTAGAAGTAATATTGTATTGACAATTATAAGATATAATCAAAACCAAACCTTTATCTACCTTCTAAGCTAGGGTGTGCTATTCTAGACTGGAACTTCTCTTGAAAGCCATCGTGATTAACCTCGATCTCCATGGGATCGATATTCGGGGCTTACTCAAAAAACCCTGTATTACTTGATAACAATACGTATACTTGTGTAGAATCTCTAATATTTAAAAATATAATTGAAATCTTACTTTGCTTGGGAACAAGTTTGGGATCATGTTTTCGACATATAGTGGTGTCAACTTCATAAATCCTTACATATTAAAATATCAGGATCATGTTTTTGGCACCGTTGTTGGGGATCACAACGATTGATCTTGACTTTTTGGATAATTTTAGTTGAAGTAATTAAATTTTGACTTAGAAAACTATAGTGTCACAAAAACTATTTTTGTGTGAAAAGTGCTTTTTATATGAAAAAGTGTTGTGAAAAAAAAAACTATTTGTTTGAAAAACATGGTGTTTGTGAAAATGTTTTGTTGTTTTGAATATATTTTTTTTGTTTTATTTATTTAATTTTTAATGTGTTGTTTGTTTTGTTATGTATGCGAAATAAAGGTTCTGCAGGACTGGTGTCTTATGATCCCAAGTTAGAAAAAAGGAAAAAAAATCAAAAAATAGAAAGGACTTGAAAAACTAGAAATGGAAATGGAAATAATTTAAAATAATAACTTGGAAATCATCATAAATCATTGAGGGATTATGTAAATCCTCTGATAGATGAAATCCACTCAATTATACAAACATCTATCATAAAAACTGACTCATTTGAACTAAAGCCAACGATGATCCAACTGTTGCAGAACAAACAGTTTGGGGGAATTCTTTCAAAGGATCCCTATTTACACTCATCAAGCTTTCTAAGACTTTGTGCTACATTTTGTTATAACGGCATGCCAGACGATGCTGTTATACTGAGGCTTTTTCATTTCTCACTAAAGGATAAGGCTAAAATGTGGTTATACTCATTAGCGCCTGACTCTATTAAAAATTTGGAGGAGTTAACTCAGAAATTTCTAGCTAAGAATTTTCCACCTTCAAGGACTGTTGAACTTAGAAATGATATTATTTCATTTTGTTAGTATAAAGGGGAATCAATATACAAATCCTCGGAAAGATTTAAGGAACTTCTAAGAAATTGTCCACACCATGCTCTGCCCGATTGGTTAATCATTCAAACTTTTTACAATGGGTTAGTAGGATTCTTTAGGTCTACAATTGACGCTGCTGCTAGTGGATCATTAATGTCAAAAATATTTGATGACGCATATGCGTTAATTAAAGAAATGACTACAAATGAATTTCAATGACTCTCTATAAGGGTAAATCCAAAAAAGGTAGCCAGTGTTCATGATACAGATGCGATTGTAATTCTTGAATCTCAGGTTGCTACAATATCAAGGAAGTTGGACCAATTTGGAATGAACCAGCCTCAATTTAATCCAGTAAGTTTGGAAAGTTCATTAGGGTATATGATTGATTCTAACTTATTGTATGAGACTTCAGGTGAGGGGACAAGGAGTTTCTAGAGTGAGAGCTAGTATCTCTCCTACCAACCAGTCTTTATGATTCTTCAACTTTAAATTAACCGATATTCTTTATACTATTTAATCAAGGGAAAAGAATATAATTGCTCCTATTTGTCACAATTTCTCTCACTAATTGTTTTACTTTTACACATGTCACTAATTTCATTGCATGAGGAAGGGTACTTTTAATATATTAACCCCACTTTCTAATTTTTACTAAGTATTTTAGTTTAGGAGTAGAAGTAGTATTGTGGTGATAATTATAGGATATAATCAAAACCAAACCATTATCGACCTTCCAAGCTAGGACATGTTATTCTAGACTAGAATTTCTCATGAAAACAGTTGTGATTAACCTCGATCTCTGTGGGATTGATACTCGGGGCTTAATCAGAAAGCCCTATATTACTTGAAAATGATATGCATACTTGCGCAGAATCCCTACTATTTTAAAAAAATGATTGAAATCTTACTTCGGTTGAGAACAAGTTTGGGATCAAATTTTTGGCACATAGTGGTGTCAACTTCATAAATCTTTACATATAAAAATATCGGGATCAGTATCCTCCCAGCCTAACCACGGAATTAGGAACCAAACTTTGGATTAGTTAATGTTCTTTATGCACTCAGAAGAGGGTAAGGAATAAGATTGCTCCTATTTGACACAAAACAATTTTTATAAATATTTTCAAATAATATTAATTTCTTCGCAATCCATATACTCATTGTAAAGGGGAAAGATGCTTTCTTAAACTTGAACTTTCCGTCACAAAAAAAACTTAGTTTAATTTTCGTAAGTTTACTTTTGAAAGTTTAGCATTTAGTTTAATTAACTTTGTTTTTTAACTGCACTTTAATTAACATTCACTTGTTACTTAATATTCAAATTTAGCACTTTACTTTTTGTAGTTTTAAAAAGTATACCTTACATTATAATCTTAAAAACTTATTTATAGGCATTTCCAACTTCCCTATGGGATCGATATCTAGGACTCCATTAGAGGCCTTTATTACTTGAGCGATACATATACTTGCGTTATTTTAAAGGGGACTTGAGAGTTTAAAAAATTTTAAAAGATGAAATTATTTAACTGAAGTTATTTTGTTGGGATTAATTTGCATATTCGTTATTGTATGTGTCGTGTGTATTTTGTAATATTGAAAAATATTTACAAAATTAACATAGTAAATCCACCCGCATCAACCATGCTTAAATAAGGACATAATTGAATCTTTCAGTTATAAAGAAATATAGGATTAAATAAATTAATAAATAAATATATTAAAAGTTTTTGGCTCGACTACTCCATCTTTCAACCTTCTGAGATCAGTGGATCTTGAGTCAGCTAGGTTCATCTAGTTGATTTCACAGATTCATGGTAGACGATCGACTCTCATATGCTAATTTGTCAGTCAACCCAACAGAGGATAATCGGTCAACCCTACGGAGGACAGTCGGTTGGCTTTGCTGAGGACAGTTAGCCAGCTTGGTTGTGGATAGTCGACCGACTGAGCAAATGACTGTCAGTCGATTTTTAAGGGTCCTTAGGTCACGTGAATTTTTTCGTTCGACTCCTTTGGTTTAATAGATAGTTCTTAACTTATTAAGTGAGATTCTTGTTGCCAAGAAGTTGTCAGGCAAAATGCGCATTACCATAATTTATAAGGTAGTATGCCCCTTTAACAGGTGATTCACCCGCAGATTTACGTGGGTGTTGCATTGGGCACATGAATAATGTTGGCGAGTCATTAGGGTTACTCTAAGGTGACTTGTTGTATTATTCTTGGGAGTCTGGCAGTTCCTTTTCTTTGGTTGAGCAGCACCCAAACTTTGACTTGAGGTGCCTTCGTTCAACAGGCATTGGATATGGTTTTAGTGGAGGCAATAGATCATGCAAGCTCACATCTGTGACCCCTTATGGACCATCTTTGACCATGCTTATTTTTAATCCATAGAATCTCATCGATATTCACGCTAATGTACTTTTGGCGTACACATAAACTAATTTGAACAGTTATCATGAACTAGATGCTAAATGAACCAAACTTTACGGCCCAACACAAATAACTTGTTAAAAGTTTGATATTAAACTTGATGATAACTCCTACTACATATGATATAATATTTAAAAAAAATTAGGTTAATTGTACCTTACTTAATTATGTATTGATAGCAGTGAATTATAATTTAATATTATAAATACTATTTTTATATATTAGTTACAAATTTATTTTATGCATATGACTTTATTGACTAAATAAATTAATTAGCTAATATTTTTATTTCTATAATATTTAATGCTCGACACTTCAATTAAGAATATGCATATTAATTTAATTACAATTTTAGTGAATATGCATATTAATTTAATGTAATTATTTCTAATTTTTTATTTTAATAAACTAATTTTTTGTTATTTATTTAATTTATTTAAAAGTAAACAAAATATTTGATTTTATATATTATTTTATTTAATTGGTAGAAAATTATTTGGAACTAACTCAAATTATTTATTCATTTTGATTGATATATAAATTTGTTAATAATTTTTATATAACAGGTTCGATACTTAAATGAGTTTTTAGTTAGCTTATTCGGTCAATAAAGGTTTGTTAGTGGAAATATTAAAAATTTAAACAAATCGAAAAATGATCAACATAGAAACTAACGAAGGGCAATACTGCTNTTGGTAGAAAATTATTTGGAACTAACTCAAATTATTTATTCATTTTGATTGATATATAAATTTGTTAATAATATTTATATAACAGGTTCGATATTTAAATGAGTTTTTAGTTAACTTATTCGGTCAATAAAGGTTAGTTAGTGGAAATATTAAAAATTTAAACAAATCAAAAAATGATCAACATAGAAACTAACGAAGGACAATACTGCTCCATGAATATATATATATATAAAATATCCCGCATGCACATCGACGTTAAGGTTACTTTAATGATATTAATTAAGTGGGAATGGGTTGGTTGCAAGTGAATTTTTTTTATTATAGTTTTAATAAAAATATGCGTTTAATAAAACATTTTATGACAATAAATTTAAAATTCATATATTAATATATTTTAATTTAATATAGAGTTCAATAAATTATCTGAATTCACCGGCCTCCGCCGCTTGGCTGTCCGTCTCCTCCGCTGCCGCCGCCTAATGGCCGTTTGCAGTGTTGCTGCAAGTTATCTGCCACCACTAGTCCAGTGCCACCACTATTCGTCTGTCATCAGCATTGGCCACCTTCGGCCTTGAAAATATACTTTATTTGATTTAATTCAAACTAAATAAAAAAATACTAATAGCTTGTTTTTAATTTATTGTGAACTCAAAGTATAATGCATTTCAAATAAATATATCTTTTACGTTGGATTTCATTTTATAAATACTTGACGTCCCGTTGTGTTTTTAAAGAACTGGACGCCTTGGCGCACTCAGAATTGCAGCAAGAAGAAGAGTGATAGGTATTGCCATGAATCCGATTTCTGGCTGGGTCCTCCATCTCCTTGCCCTTCTCAGCTTGCTCTGCCTATCATTGGGTCATCCGCACCCGCTTGATCCACTCACGCCCTCTGAAATCTCCGCCATCCGTAGCATCATCAAATCCTCTCCGCTCGGCTCCTCCATCAATTCTAACACGGGCTTCCACTACGTCGGTCTGGAAGAACCCGACAAAGCAACCTTCCTCTCATGGAAGTCCAAGCCTGCCGCCCACCCCAGCCTTCCTCGCCAGGCATTTGTAATACTGCGCGCCGGCGGCCAAACCCATGAGCTCTATATCGACATCGCCAACAACTGTATCGCGTCACAGCACGTGCGCTTGGGAAATGGCTACCCACTGCTTAACATGGAGGAGCAGGATGCTGTGTTATTGCTACCCTTCAACTACACTCCCTTCGTGGAGTCTGTGAAAAGGAGAGGGGTCGAGCTAAGCGACGTCATCTGCAGCACATTCACCATTGGGTGGTACGGCAAGAAGGAAGGGCGGAGACTGATCAAGCTGCAGTGCTTTGTGGCTGGGGAAACGGCTAATCTTTATATGAGGCCTCTCGAGGGAATAACGATGTTGGCCGATTTGGAAGCCATGGAAATTATGGAGTACAAGGACCGTTTCATTGTTCGGGTGCCGGCGGCGTCTGGGACGGACTACAGGGCTTCGAGGCAGATGCCACCCTATGGGCCAAGAGGGAAGCAGGTGGTGGTGGCGCAGCCGGAGGGGAAGGGCTTTACAATCAATGGCAACATAGTCAGGTCATTAAACCAGCTCCATCTCTCGTTCTTCAAACAGAGCAAAACAACCAAAGGTTTATTCCATCGGTTGGCACCTGGCAGGCTGGCAGCTAAAGTTGGCTGCATAATTTAATAATCAATTTTAATCTTTATTTATAAATATTACATAAACTGAGCCATCTAAATAAACAATTTAGTATTTATTTATAAATTAGATGAACTATACATTATTATTGTATCCATTCACCAGCCCTCTTAAACTTATACTTAGTAAGAAAAAAATGGCTTTTTTTTATCAATACAAATTTCAAATACATTACATTAAAATAGGAAAAAATACACATAATCATTCACACATACACTTAATATTTTCTCTTAAATTAGACAACTATAGAATATTTTTAACTAAACTGGATTTGTGGAACAGATGGGCAAACTGGGCTTTCCATGTGGGATTTGATACTCGGGCTGGTATGGTGATATCCGATGCCTCAGTCGCTGTCGAGAATGGGGAGAGAAACAAATATCGTAGCGTTCTCTACAAAGGATATGTCTCGGAGGTGCATGTACCTTATATGGACCCATCGGAGGAGTGGTATTTCAAAACATTCTTCGACAATGGAGAGTACGGGTTCGGGCCACTATCATCTTCCCTTGTGCCGATGATTGACTGTCCGTCCAACGCCGAGTACATGGACGGCTATTATGCTAATGGCGATGGCTACCCGGTGCTGATTCCTAAGGTCTTCTGCATCTTTGAACGCTATGCAGGGGACATATCTTGGCGCCATACAGAAATGATGCTTCCAGAAAAGGTGGTAAGGAGCTAATTTATGAGCATTTTCTAAGAAAATAAAAATTACTAATCATGCATCAATAAAATAACTTCCATTAAAAATTTTTTATGAGATGAAAATATGATCCAATATCAATGGTGCTGAATTATCTAGAAGTTGGCANGATCTTTAAGCTTCATCAATAATATTAATTCTTGGAAGTATTCCTTACTCTGGACCGCCTCCACAATCTTAGCTATTGAGACTCACAATGTAGTTATTATAAGTAACAACTGGATAGGTGGCGGTGACCTACTTTCCATTTTTTGATTGACTCAGCTCCCCATACTAAACTAGCCCTTCTAATAAATGACTTTGGCATTCCTGAAAAATATGTATATTCCCTATATTTCAATGCTTCTTGAATTCTAGTTTGATCATAAGCCCCTTAGAGTGATTTTCTTCTTTTTTATTGACCAGACGACATATACTCTTCGATGGATGTAGCTCTTGGCAACTTGAACTAAAGACATTGGGAAGTGAATTATACTCCTTAGCAAAAAAAAATATAGTTGTTGGCTAGCTCTAAGTACTCATATAACGTTGTTGGTTGCATTTCAAGTTTAAGTCCTCTAACTACCAACATCTCTTTCTGAAACAAAAAAAAACAAATTTGTTGAGGGGCTTCAATTAATAGTAAACCGAAGGTGTTGATAAGGTGGGGAACCTGATTTTCTATCTTTGGTTTGCCTAATAATAAGATTGATGATATTTAAAAATGAGCTGGGTTGATTTGTTTGTTGCTTTCAATTCTTAGTGCCAACGTAGAAAATACATTATTTGAAGATGGTGATGGTGCAAATGCATTATATGCTTTTAACCCAACTCAAGTTGCTCAATGGTCACTACTAACGGTTTTTGGTCCCAAATCCTTGAGATTTTCTTTCCAAAGAATGTTTGTTTCATTTCTTTATGCTATTTGTGCAAAGTTAACGGTTTATGGATGAGTGCTATTAGGGTGGTCATTTGGCTCTGAACTGACATGCAACCTTTCGAACTTTTGTTGAATTCATGGGCAAGCAAGATAGAACCCAATGAACAGAAACATTTTAGCAGCTAGAGTGAAAGAAAGAAAAAGTGATTCGTAGTGACAAGTGAAATAGGAGCAACGTAAGCTGTAAATACTGAATTGTGGAAAGAAATACAAGTGTCATGTTGCTAAGCATGGGGAATATCCTTATTCTTAATGAATCGCAATAAAACATACAAACATTTTAGTGGCTTTTTTGTGCTTGAAAACTGTATCACAAACATAAAATTTACATATAGAGCAATCACTTTTAATGGCAGACTATTCGACTATTTGAATGCTAACACTTTAAAACTCATGAAAAATTAATGAAACTTTATACCTTCATTTATCATAAGTAGAAAGATTACAGGTTGAGGGGTTATATCTTCTTATGTAAAATCCCATCAACAAAAAATTCATCCTTTATAGTGTCTCAACCTTGTCAAATCTCTCCAAAAAAATGTTCTTGAATTGATGTGGTATGGGAGTTTCATTTTGCCTTCTCCCCTTTCATAATCTAAGTGGGTTGAATTGAAACTCTCCAGATAATTTCTTATCCTCACTCACCATAACAAAAGAAGAGGTTCCTCTCTCATGCGCCTTAAATAAGTCAATTCTTTGTTGTTATGTTGATTCTAGAGGAGGGAGTATGTGTTCCCTTGGTGCTTAATGTAATGACTCCTGTACTGCACCATCATTTACTCATTCAACTCATTGATTTACTCTTCTACATTCTATATTACTAGTGATTTCTCTATTGCTTGATTATTTTCTTTATGTGACTCTTCTTATTGTTTGTGTCAAGATTCATGTTCATATTATCTTTCAAAATATTGAATCATGATTTGTCCATGGACTCATAGTACTAAAGAAATAGTTGAGGAAAGAGTGTTGAGAAAAAAAAGAGTGGAAAGAAAATGAGCAAAAAGTAATACATCATCGATATTTTCTCTCATGTAGAGAAGGTCATAATAATACCATCCTCTCCTCTTTTATAGAGGGCTCTCCTATACGTTACAAAATAATCAATCATTAAAGACGAATCCTAAAAGATATTTGATTTTTCCATTTTATTTCTTCTTTTGGTATTGTTGTTATAATTAATAATATCTTGATATATAGTAATCAGTCTACACAATGGTCTTCAAGTAATGCTCCTGTTGGTCAATTCAGTTCTAAGATAAAATGATGTAGAACAACTTGACCTTCGAGGACATTGATATTGTCAAATGGGTTGATTTTTGATATTGTGTGGTTTGACTTTGAAATTTATGTTATTTTATATAACACTTCAAGTTGATAGAAATTATAAACACTAATGTTAATGAATTAAATATTCAGGATAGGTAAAACCTTATAAGGTTCTCGATATTTTTTCTAAAGAATTTTTAATCACTACAATGATACGCATTATTTTATTCATTTTAAAGCTTTAATTTATAAGTTAGTGATGATACTTTAAATAAGAGTAAAAAATAAGCACATAATTTATATAATAAAATGTAATTATGTATAAGATTAAAGGAAAGTTAATCAATTGAAAAAATAATAATAAAAGTATTGTATGACCTAATTTTAATTAATTTGAAATAAAAAATGCCAACTTCTAGATAATTCAGCACCATTGATATTGGATCATATTTTCATCTCATAAAAAATTTTTAATGGAAGTTATTTTATTGATGCATGATTAGTAATTTTTATTTTCTTAGAAAATGCTCATAAATTAGCTCCTTACCACCTTTTCTGGAAGCATCATTTCTGTATGGCGCCAAGATATGTCCCCTGCATAGCGTTCAAAGATGCAGAAGACCTTAGGAATCAGCACCGGGTAGCCATCGCCATTAGCATAATAGCCGTCCATGTACTCGGCGTTGGACGGACAGTCAATCATCGGCACAAGGGAAGATGATAGTGGCCCGAACCCGTACTCTCCATTGTCGAAGAATGTTTTGAAATACCACTCCTCCGATGGGTCCATATAAGGTACATGCACCTCCGAGACATATCCTTTGTAGAGAACGCTACGATATTTGTTTCTCTCCCCATTCTCGACAGCGACTGAGGCATCGGATATCACCATACCAGCCCGAGTATCAAATCCCACATGGAAAGCCCAGTTTGCCCATCTGTTCCACAAATCCAGTTTAGTTAAAAATATTCTATAGTTGTCTAATTTAAGAGAAAATATTAAGTGTATGTGTGAATGATTATGTGTATTTTTTCCTATTTTAATGTAATGTATTTGAAATTTGTATTGATAAAAAAAAGCCATTTTTTTCTTAATAAGTATAAGTTTAAGAGGGCTGGTGAATGGATACAATAATAATGTATAGTTCATCTAATTTGTAAATAAATACTAAATTGTTTATTTAGATGGCTCAGTTTATGTAATATTTATAAATAAAGATTAAAATTGATTATTAAATTATGCAGCCAACTTTAGCAGCCAGGTGCCAACCGATGGAATAAACCTTTGGTTGTATTGCTCTGTTTGAAGAACGAGAGATGGAGCTGGTTTAATGACCTGACTATGTTGCCATAGAATGTAAAGCCCTTCCCCTCCGGCTGCGCCACCACCACCTGCTTCCCTCTTGGCCCATAGGGTGGCATCTGCCTCGAAGCCCTGTAGTCCGTCCCAGACGCCGCCGGCACCTGAACAATGAAACGGTCCTTGTACTCCATAATTTCCATGGCTTCCAAATCAGCCAACATTGTTATCCCCTCGAGAGGCCTCATATAAATATTAGGCGTTTCGCCAGCCACAAAGCACTGCAGCTTGATCAGTCTCCGCCCTTCCTTCTTGCCGTACCACCCAATGGTGAATGTGCTGCAGATGATGTCGCTTAGCTCAACCCCTCTCCTTTTCACAGACTCCACAAAGGGAGTGTAGTTGAAGGGTAGCAATAACACAGCATCCTGCTCCTCCATGTTAAGCAGTGGGTAGCCATTTCCCAAGCGCACGTGCTGCGACGCGATACAGTTGTTGGCGATGTCGATGTAGAGCTCATGGGTTTGGCCGCCGGAGCGCAGTATTACGAATGCCTGGCGAGGAAGGATGGGGTGGGCGGCAGGCCTGGACTTCCATGAGAGGAAGGTTGCTTTGTCGGGTTCTTCCAGACCGACGTAGTGGAAGCCCGTGCTTGAATTCATGGAGGAGCCGAGCGGAGAGGATTTGATGATGCTGCGGATGGCGGAGATTTCAGAGGGCGTGAGTGGATCAAGCGGGTGCGGATGACCCAATGATAGGCAGAGCAAGCTGAGAAGGGCAAGGAGATGGAGGACCCGGATAGAAATTGGATTCATCGCAAGACCGATCACTCTTTTTCTTGCTGCAATTCTGAGTTTGCCGAGGCGTCCGGTTCTTTAAAAACACTGCGGGTTGCAAAGTAGTGTGTGATTTGAATGCATTTGAAATATTTTATACAAACATTATGTAAA
>JXCR01130920.1:0-18439 GCA_002079205.1 Phalaenopsis hybrid cultivar | reverse complement strand
ATTATTAACAAATTTATATATCAATCAAAATGAATAAATAATTTGAGTTAGTTCCAAATAATTTTCTACCAATTAAATAAAATAATATATAAAATCAAATATTTTGTTTACTTTTAAATAAATTAAATAAATAACAAAAAATTAGTTTATTAAAATAATAAATTAGAAATAATTACATTAAATTAATATGCATATTCACTAAAATTGTAATTAAATTAATATGCATATTCTATATTATAGAAATAAAAATATTAGCTAATAAATTTGTTTAGTCAATAAAGTCATATGCATAAAATAAATTTGTAACTAATATATAAAAATATTATTTATAATATTAAATTATAATTCACTGCTATCGATACATGATTAAATAAAGTACAATTAACCTAATTTTGTTTAAATATTATATCATATGTAGTAAGAGTTATCATCAAGTTTAATATCAAACTTTCAACAAGTTATTTGTGTTGGACCGTAAAGTTTGGTTCATTTAGCATCTAGTTCATAATAACTGTTCAAATTAGTTTATGTGTACGCCAAAAGTACATTAGCGTGAATATCGATGAGATTCTATGGATTAAAAACAAGCATGGTCAAAGATGGTGAGCTTGCATGATCTATTGCCTCCACTGAAACCATATCCAATGTTTGCTGAACGAAGGCAGCTCAAGTCAAAGTTTGGGTTCTGCTCAACCAAAGAAAAGGATCTGCCAGACTCCAAAAAATAATACAAGTCACCTTAGAGTAACCCTAATGACTCGCCAACATTATTCATGTGCCCAATGCAACACCCACTTAAATCTCCGAGTGACTCACCTGTTAAAGGGGCGGACTACCTTGTAAATTACGGTAATGTGCATTTTGCCTGACAACCCAGTCTCTTCTTAGCAACAGGAATCTCACTTAATAAGTTAAGCACTATCTATTAAACCAAAGGAGTTGAACGTAAAAATTCACGTGACCTAAGGACCCTTAAAAATCGACCGAATGTCATTTGCTCAGTCAGTCGACTATCCAACTGTCCTCAGCAAAGCCAACCAACTTTCCTTAGCAAAGCCAACCAACTGTCCTCCGCAGAGTTGACCGGTTATCCTCTGCTGGGTTGACTGACAAATTAGCATATGAGAGTCGATCGTCTACCATGAATCTGTGAAATCAACTAGATGAACCTAACTGACTCAAGATCCATTGGTCTTAGAAGGTTGAAAGATGGAGTAGTCGAGCCAAAAGCTTTTAATATATTTATTTATTAATTTATTTAATCTTATATTTCCTTATAACTGAAATATTCAATTATGTCCTTATTTAAACATGGTTGATGCGGGTGGATTTACTATGTTAATTTTGTAAATATTTTTCAATATTACAAAGTACACACGATAGATACAATAACGAATATGCAAATTAATTCCAACAAAATAACTTCAGTTAAAATAGTTTTATCTTTTAAAAATTTTTAAACTCTCAAGTCCACTTTAAAAATAACGCAAGTATATGTATCTCTCAAGTAATAAAGGACTCTAATGAAGTCCTAGATATCGATCCCACAGGGAAGTTGGAAATGCCTATAAATAAGTTTTTAAGATTATAATGTAAAGTACAATTTTTAAAACTACAAAAAGTAAAGTGTTAAATTTGAATATTAAGTAACAAGTGAATGTTAATTAAAATGCAGTTAAAAGACAAAGTTAACTAAACTAAATACTAAACTTTTAAAAGTAAACTTACGAAAATTAAACTAAGATTTTTTGTGACAGAAAGTTCAAATTTAAGAAAGCATCTTTCCCCTTTACAATAAGTATATGGATTGTGAAGAAATTAAAATCATTTGAAAAAAGTTATAAAATTGTTTTGTGTCAAATAGGAGCAATCTTATTCTTTACCCTCTTCTGAGTGCATAAAGAACATTAACGAATCCAGAGTTTGGTCCCTAATTCCGTGGTTAGGCTGGGAGGATACTGATCCCAATATTTTTATATGTAAAGATTTATAAAGTTGACACCACTATGCGCCAAAAACTTGATCCCAAACTTGTTCCCAAGCGAAGTAAGATTTCAATTATTTTTTTAAATAGTAGGGATTCTACGTAAGTACAAGTATCATTTTCAAGTAATATAGGGCTTTCTGATTAAGCCCCGAGTATCGATCCCATGAAGATCGAGGTTAATCACAACTGTTTTCAAGAGAAGTTCTAGTTTAGAATAACATGCCCTAGCTTGAAAGGTCGATAATGGTTTGGTTTTGATTATATCCTATAATTATCACCACAATACTACTTCTACTCCTAAACTAAAATACTTAGTGAAAATCAGAAAGTGGGGTTAATATATTAAAAATACCCTTCCTCATGCAATGAATTAGTGACATGTGTAAAAGTAAAACAATTAGTGAGAGAAATTGTGACAAATAGGAGCAGTTATATTCTTTTCCCTCGATTAAGTAGTATAAAGAACATTGGTTAATTTAAAGTTGAAGAATCCTAAAGATTGGTTAGGTAGGGGAGATACTAGCTCTCAGTCTAGAGACTCCTCGTCCCCTCACCTGAAGTCTCATACAATAAGTTAAAATCAATCATATACCCTAATGAACTTTCCTAACTTACTGGAGTAAATTGAGGCTAGTTCATTCCAATTTGGTCCAACTTCCTTGATATTGTAGCAACCTGAGATGCAAGAATTGCAATCGCATCTGTATCATGAACACTGGCTACCTTTTTAGGATTTACCCTTGCAGAGAGCCATTGAAATTCATTTGTAGCCATTTCATCAACTAACGCATATGCTTCATCAAATATTTTTTGACATTAATGATCCACTAGCAGCAGCGTCAATTGTAGACATAAAGAATCCTACTAACCCATTGTAAAAAGTTTGAATGATTAACCAATCGGGCAGAGCATGCTGTGGATAATTTCTTAGGAGTTCCTTAAATCTTTCCAAGGCTTCGTATATTGATTCCCCTTTATGCTGACAAAATGAAATAATATCATTTCTAAGTTCAGTAGTCCTTGAAGGTTGAAAATTCTTAGCTAGGAATTTCTGAGTTAACTCCTCTCAATTTTTAATTGAGTCAGATGCTAATGAGTATCACAACATTTTAGCCTTATCCCTTAGTGAGAAATGAAAAAGCCTTAGTCTAACAGCATCGTCTGATATGACGTTATAACAAAATGTAGCACAAAGTTTTAGAAAGCTTGATAAGTGAAAATAGGGATCCTCTGAAGGAATTCCCCCAAACTGTTTGTTCTGCACCAGTTGGATCATTATTGGATTTAGTTCAAATGAGTCAGTTTCTATGATAGAGGTTTGTATACTTGAGTGGATTTTGCCTATCAGAGGATTTACATAATCCCTCAATGATTAATGATGATTTCCAAGTTATTATTTTGAATTATTTCCTTTTCCATTTCTAGTTTTTCAAGTCCTTTCTATTTTTTAATTTTTTTTCCTTTTTCTAACTTGGGATCATAAGGCACTAATCCTGTAGAACCTTTATTTTGCATACATAACAAAACAAATAACACAAATTAAATAAATAAAACAAAAAAAATATATTCAACACAACAAAACATTTTCACAAACACCTTGTTTTTCACACAAATACTTTTTTTTCACAACACTTTTTCATATAAAAAACACTTTTCACACAAAAATAGTTTTTATGACACTATAGTTTTCCAAGTCTAAGTTTAATTACTTCAACTAAAATTCTCCAAAAAGTCAAGATCAACCGTTGCGATCCCCAACAACGGTGCCAAAAACTTGATTCCGATATCTTAATATGTAAGGATTTATGAAGTTGACACCACAATGCATCAAAAACTTGATCCCAAACTTGTTCCCAAGCAAAGTAAGATTTTAATTATATTTTTAAATACTAGAGATTCTACGCAAGTATATGTATTGTTATCAAGTAATACAGGATTTTCTGATTAAGCCCCGAATATCAATCCCACGAAGATCGAGGTTAATCACGACGTCTTTAAGAGAAGTTCTAGTCTAGAATAGCACACCCTAGCTTGGAAGGTAGATAAAGGTTTGGTTTTGATTATATCTTATAATTATCAATACAATACTACTTCTACTCCTAAACTAAAATACTTAGTGAAAATCAGAAAGTGAAGTTTAATATATTAAAAGTACCATTCCTCATGCAATGAAATTAGTGACATATGTAAAATTAAAACAATTGGTGAGAGACATTGTGACAAATAGAAGCAGTTATACTCTTTACCCTCGGTCAAGTAGTATAAAGAACATTGGCTAATTAAAAGTTTAAGAATCCTAAAGACTGGCTAGGCAAGAAAGATACTATCTCTCACTCTAGACTCTTCTCGTCCCCTCACCTGAAGGCTAACATCTAGTATTAAGACCTAAAATTAAGAAACAAATTTTGGGGCTTTAGCCCTACACTCTAAAGTCCTCTAATACTACACCCATCAAAGGTTATTTTTCTATTTATTTGCACTCAACCATATGGACTACATTCTCATCCATACAATATCATGTGATTCTACCATTAGTTGATTGAGACAATACCATCACGGATCTCACATGTTCTCATATAGACTTTAACATGCAAGTTGATCAAGTTTACATGTAAATGAAGAACAAAGTAAAATCATCACAATAGATTGTCACTCTACTCAATTCTATATCCTACACATGCATATTAATTCATTATAAGAGGGAAGAGTAAAAAAAAACCACTCACTACACATGAAAAAACAACAAATCTTTTCATTGAACAAGACTTTAAAACCATGCAAACAAAGTACTATATTTAAATCAAAATACAATGAAAATACTTATCTTTGATGTAAATCAAACTCTAATTGTATGGACAAAAGCATCTCCTTACAATCCTCTCCAAGAACAAAGTGAAAAGAAAAGAAGAAATCTCTCACTCTCTCTTTCTCTCTCACCTTGCCGCCCCACTTTGGGCTCACGCCCAAGCCTTATTCTTCTTCTCAAAGCCTTCTTCTTCTTAAACAATTAGTTTAAGAGTCCTAGAGTCATTTTAAAAGTATTTTCAAGCCTTATTTATAATTTCCCAAGAGATTCTTAAGTGTCTCTTGAAAAATATCTATATTCATTGAATCTTCCAAATGGCGCCTCAAGTGCCTCTTCAAAACTCTTTATAACCACCCTAAATGCTTCTAGAAAGTCTCTTGAAGCACCGCTTCAAAAATTTTCCAAATTTGATGTTTATTCTAGAAGATATGTTGAAAACCATTTTTGGCGCTTAAGCGTTGATTTTGAAAGCTTAAGTGCTCTCCTCTCTGTCTGGTGGCACCTAAGTGCTGGGCAGAGACACTTAAGTTTTTAGTTTCAGCCCCTATTACTCTAGTGTGCCTCGGTTCGACCCTATTTGCTCCAGTTTGCTCTGTTTTGGTCCATATTTGTTCCTTTTGCTCCAATCATTCTAAATTCTTCAATTTGATGTACCTACAACCAAAAACACAAGAAAGCATACCTTTAAAGTGCAATATCATTATAAAATATAACATAAAAAATATTACATTTTTAGGCACATCAAAATCCCCCAAACTTAAACATTGTTTGTCCTCAAGTAATACTAAATTTTAAAATAATTTATGTAGATTATAGTTAATGGGTCATCCTTTAGAATTGCTAAAATTTTGTTCAAAAATTATGATAGTTCAACCTTGAAGAACTTCTAATGAATCAGATTATTCCAGGGTCTAAAATATTTATCATCAAACTTGAAAATTTGTTTTTCTATCTAATTCAGAAATATATGTAGATTTTTCAAACTTTGGATCCTATGAAATTTACTTTCTAGACTTAAGAACTCTCTTAAAAATAATATTTACTAATATAAGTGTAAATAGCAAGCTTAGGATTGTTCTAAGTTCTTTACTCTAGAAAGACTCAAGCGAAATCAATTTTTGATTAGGACCTCCTCTCAAGCTTCTCCTCACTTTTTTTTTATATTTTTTTTCAGGATCTTTCTAATCCATTCTATTTTTTTATATCAGAGGATTACTATATCTAGTGAAGTTCTTAAATAATTTTGAATTCCGNACTTTCATTCACTTGAAAAGATGTATATATATATATTTAAATACTGTCTAAGAGAGCCTTAAATGTTTGAAAATAAAAATTTTAAGAATCCTTAATTTTTCAAAAATATAATTTTTCCTACTAAAGATAGTTATTCATTTTCCCAAGCTCTCTACTAAATATCCTCAACTCTAGGTTCACTCTTTTCACTAAAAATATCAACTAAGTTTTCGTACTCCATTTATATACTTAAATTTCTAACATCCTTAAGGTGACTTCACATAACAATAACCATTAGAAATAAAATGCAAATTTATTTGTAGTACTTTTAAAAACAAGTAAGGTTTAAAAATGAAAATATTTTTCTTTTCCCCCCAAACTTAAGCTCAAACATGTGTAATAATGATGTATAAAAATATGTGACAGAGAAAGATCACTTTTACAATTTACTACACAACCTAAAAAAATATCAACAAATAACACATGGTAGAATATTACAGTAAAAAGTAAATCTAGCCTAAACATGCTTGACATAACACTATAAAGAAATTTTAAATAGTAAAGCAAGTACAAACTGAAGATTAAATAGGAACACATTTTAAACTTTATAAATGAATTGTTGGATGCTAACAAGTTTAAAATATTGAGACAAATTTTGTCATCTCCAATGAATCATTCAACTTGACTCATAAACATAGACACACAAACTCCAATACATAGAGCCACAAATTCATAAACAAACAACAACTGAGGTTAATTCGATCTCCTTTCTACTCACATTTTCCCTCCTTACTTTCAATTTCTAACAAAAGAAACTACACAACTAATGTGGGTGTATTATAGAACTTTATATGGCTATCACCCATGCACCAGAATTCTCTCATGTGTTGCCAATTTCAGAGTTACTCTAAGTTTAAGGAATACACAATCTGGTAAATAAAAATAGTGCAATTTATCCAAATGTTATTCACTAAGTAAGTTCATGACCTTACTCAGTGAAGAAAAAGTCAGATAAAGGAAGTAATAGAGTTGACATGGAGTGGTCCAAGTCCAAACTCTACATGCTTCAAGGTAATGCTCAGCTCCAGTTAAGAACAAAGTCGTAACAAACTCATCAACCTGCTACTATCAAAAATCATGTACAAATATAGTCATGACGAAGAAATTACCTCACAACATTAATGTAATCCACTCTTACACATCAAACTCGAATCAAAGTTCAACATCACACTATTATCCAATCCAACATAACAATAATAACACTAAAAAAATAATAAAAATAATGATGGGTTGCCTCCCATAAAGCGCTTAGTCTAAGATCGACGACCCGATGTATTTACTCTGGTTGCCCCAGCATCAGAATTTCATTCATTTTTTCTGTATACCAGGTAATATGCCATTCAGTGAATTTGAGTAGCTCTTTCTTAGATATCTTTTAGTGATTTCATCCTTTAATTCAAGTTCTTCTTGTTATTGAGTCGAATATGAAGATATAAAGACTAGTGGTGTAGATGAATTCCCTAAATAGGTAGACTTTAAAATTATGTGGGGTACATTCATCTTAAGTTCATGAGATTTTTCAACAGATGGTATTAAAAGTTTACTATTTTTGGTAACGACTATCATTTCACACCTCTCCTGAACCTACATACAGTCTTCTTTAAACAATATATTCAACTCATCATGAAAGTTCATTTCGATCTCATCTGTTAAGTTACTCTCCAAACATTCTTGGAAATGGTCTTTACTTAGATAATCGTTTCATCCATCCAAAAACAATCATCATCTTTTATCTCAGCTCACTATTTTATAGCCCTTAAAACATCAAAAGTGGCTTCATGGTCATTAATATTCATAGTCAACTCTCCTTTTTGCACATCTATCATAGCTTGTCCGATAATAAGAAAAGGTCTCCCCAAAATTATTAGACTTTCCATATCTTCCTCTATATCTAATACAATAAAGTTCATAGGAAAGGTAAATTTATCCACTTTAACAAGCATGTCTTCTATAACCCCTTTAGGATAAATGATAGATCAACCAGCTAACTGAAGGGCTACAGTAGTGGGAAAAATATTAGCTAAAACTAACCTTCTAAATATAGATAGAGCATCACATTAATGCTTAATCCTAAATCACATAAATCTTTTCCACATAATCTTTCTCCAATTGCACAAGGAATTGTTAAGCTAAACAGATCTTTAAGTTTTTGAGGAAGTTGTTTCTGAAGTATAGTGCTGCACTCCTCATTTAGTGCAATTGTCTAGTAATCCTCAAATTTTCTTTTATTCTATAGTTTTCCAAGTCTAAGTCTAATTACTTAGCCTAAAATTCTCCTAAAAGTTAAGATCAACCGTTGTGATCCCCAATAACGGTGCCAAAAACTTGATCCTGATATTTTAATATGAAAGGATTTTTGAAGTTGACACCACTATGCTTAAAAACTTGATCCCAAACTTGTTCCCAAACAAAGTAAGATTTCAATTATATTTTTAAATATTAGGGATTCTATGCAAGTATAAGTATCATTATTAAGTAATATAGGGTTTTTTGATTAAGCCCCAAATATCAATCCCACGGATATCGAGGTTAATCACGATGGCTTTTAAGAGAAGTTCTAGTCTAGAATAACACACCATAGCTTGGAAGGTTGATAAAGGTTTGGTTTTGATTATATCATATAATTATCACTACAATAATACTTATACTCCTAAACTAAATACTTAGTGAAAATCAAAAAGTGGGGTTTAATATATTAAAAGTACCCTTCCACATGAACTGAAATTAGTGACATGTGTAAAAGTAAAATAATTTTTGAGAGAGATTGTGACAAATAGAAGCAGTTATATTCTTTACCCTCAGTAAAGTAGTATAAAGAACATTAACTAATTAAAATTTTAAGAATCTTAAAAACTTGTTAAGTAGGAGAGTACTAGCTCTCACTCCAGAGTCTCCTCGTCCCCTCACCTGAAGGCTAACATCTAGTGTTAAGACCTAAAACTAAGAACAAATTTTGGGGGCTTTAGCCTTCTACACCCATCAAAGATTATTTTCTTATTTATTTGCACTCAACCATATGGACTACATTCTCATCCTTACAAACTCATGTGATTCTACCATTACTTGATTGAGACAATGCCATCACAAATCTCACATGTTCTCACAACAAATTTTAACATGCAAGTTGACCAAGTTTTTATGTAAATGAAGAACAAAGTAAAATCATCACAATATATTCTCACTCTACTCAATTTTATATCTTACACATGCATACTAATTCATTGTAAGAGGGAAGAGTAAAGAAAACTACTCACTGCACATGGAGAAACAACAAGATCTTTTCATTGAACAAGACTTTAATACCATGCAAACAAAGTACTAGATTCAAATAAAAATACAATGAAAATACTTATATTTGATGTAAATCAAACTCTCCTTCTATAGGAAAAAGCAATCTCCTTACAATCCTCTCCAAGAACAAAGTGAAAAGAAAAGAAAAAATCTCTCACTTACTCTTTCTCTCTCACATTATCGCCCCACTTGGCGCTCACGCCCAAGCCTTCTTCTTCTTCTCCTAGCCTCCTTATCCTCTTCCAAGTAGTTCAAGATTCCAAGATTCATTCTAAAAGTATTTCTAAGCCTTATTTATAATTTCCCAAGAGATTCTTAAGTGTCTCTTCAAAAATGTCCATATTCATTGAATCTTCCAAATGGTACCTCAAGTGCTCTTCAAAACTCCTTATAACCACCCTAAACCCTAATATAAAGACTATTTTGTCATTTGAAATGAATTTTATAAGAGACACATGAAGCACCGCTTCAAAAATTGTTCAAATTCAATGTATATTCTAGAAGATATATTGAAAACCGTTTTTGGTGCTCAAGCACTGATTTTGGGTGCTTAAGTGCCCTCCTCTCTGTCTAGTGGCGCCTAAGTGTCATTTTGGGCACTTAAGTTCCAGGCATAGGCACTTAACTCCCTGGTTTTTTCTCTCATGTCTCGGGTGTGCCCCGGTTTGACCCGATTTGCTCCGGTTTGCTCCGTTTTGGTCCATTTTTATTTTTTTTGTTCCCATCACTCCAATTTCTTCAATTTGATGTACCTACAACCAAAAACACAAGAAAACATACATTTAAAGTTCAATATCATTATAAAATATACAATAAAAAATAGTACATATTTAGGCACATTAGATACCGGCTGCCACTCTTGAGCTCCCACTACTCCCTCACCTGAGGGCTAATAGTCTCGCATAAGTTTCCAATCAACTGGACCAATTTGGGGATTTTAATCAGTCACATTAAAATATCCAATTCTACATCCAACAAAATAAATTTACCTAACTCCATGGATGAAATACTCTCCCATGAAATCAAATGTGATTCTCCTCATGTTGTAGAAATGAAAGTCCTTTCGGAACATATGTTTATCAACACATTTTAACATTTTAATTGTTCCAATAAAAAATTAAATGAAAATTGGATTTCAAATCATCACAAATTATTGAAATTAAAAACCATATAAAACAAGATCAATTCTTCACGAAGCCGTATCTTAAAGTAATGAGAAGGATAAAGAAAACTACTCAGAATTCATGAGAATGATACGATAAAACACGAATTTCATGAATAGAAATAACTTTACAAAATAAAAGAAATAAAAGACAACTTATCTCACAATCCTTCCAAAGAAAATCCCTAAAAGTTCTCTCCAATCCTTTCTCTCTTTACAAGCACTCTTAATTCTCTCTTAGAAGTGTAATGAATAAGAAATCTCTCACCTTCATTCTTATACTACAATCCTTGAAGAAAATCTCCAAGCCCTTTACTTTCTCTCTCTCTCTCTAACTCTCCTTGCCGGCCCTTCACACCACACACACACACACTTTTCATCCCTCTTTTTTATCAAAGGCTGCTTCCCTCCAAAAAGAATTCAAAATTCTGTTCAAAAGTCAACTCTTTTGAATTCAAAAAACTTTTCCATTGATCTAAGAGACATATCCCTTCATAAAAGAACCTTCTTAAGTGTCTAGATGCATTAAATTACTCCATGGGGTGTTTAGAACAAGTGTCCCCTTGAAAATTTGTGCAAAATTTGTCGCAAACTGATTAATCCTAAAAAAGTCATCCCTGGCGCAACTAGCGGCTCATCACATTATCATAATTCAGTAAGCTTAGTTTTTTATGCCGTCTCAGAGGAATAAAATTGACATAAAGCACGTAGAAAAATAACACTCACTAGGGGCACATCACATTATCGTATGATTCATTTCTAATTTCTTCAAGCTCATTCAATTGCACTAATCATTTCTCACCAGCTTCTTTAAAATTGAAATTGAATTCCCTTATAGCCTAATAAGCTTTATGCGCCAACTCAACTGGCAAGTAACAAGTCTTTGCAAAAATTAATCTAGAAGGGGACAAACCTATAGGTGTCTTATAAGCTGTCATGTATGCCCATAATGTTGTATCTAATTTAGCAGACCAAACCATTTTACTAGGATTTACTTTTTTTTCCAATATTCTTTTAATTTCACTATTAGATACTTCTGTTAAGCCACTAGTCTAGGGATGATTAGCAGTTGCAATTTTATGAATTATAATATATTTTTCTACCAATCTTGTATTTTTTGCATTTCTAAAATGAGATCCTCAATCGGTAATGATTACTCTAGGCATTCCATATCTTGTAAAATATTTTTAATTAAAATTTTTGAAACAC
This sequence comes from Phalaenopsis hybrid cultivar, assembly GCA_002079205.1. Taxonomy (NCBI): domain Eukaryota; kingdom Viridiplantae; phylum Streptophyta; class Magnoliopsida; order Asparagales; family Orchidaceae; genus Phalaenopsis; species Phalaenopsis hybrid cultivar. The sequence goes on along the minus strand of JXCR01130920.1, from coordinate 6,691 downwards.
TCCGAACATCATATCGAGGTCAAGTGATTGCTTTAATCCTTTTTGAAACATAATCTACTGCAATCAATATATATATATATATATATATATTAAAATCCCTAAATAGAGTTAGCCAATAAAATCCAGATTGTAAAATTTTATGAACAGTTCTATCATTCCCTAAATGTCCTCTAAATTCGGACTCGTGACATTTTTGGATAATTTCCTAATTTTATTTGTAAGGCACACATCGCCTCATTACTAAATCTTTACATTATCTATATAAATAGGGGTCATCTCAAAAATAATATTTTACATCATGAATGAATATCTTTTCCTATTGTTTTGTTAGTTTATATGGTAAAATACCACTAATAATATAATTTACAATATCATCAAACCAAAGTAATTCCCATCCTTTTATAGCATAAAGTTGTTCATGAGGAAAATTTTCTATAATTTATTTTTCCATGTCAAGTATTTCTTCCCGTTTTAGCCTAGATAGAAGATGAACAATTTCATTATCAGTCCATTTCTTATCGACAACTATAAAATCAAACTCTTGCATCAGAAGTACCCATCTAATTAATCTTAGTTTTGCATACTTTTTTTGCATCAAATATTTAAAAGTCGAATGGTCAGTATGCACAACAGATTTAGCTCCAATCAGATATGACCTAAACTTATTAAAAGCATACACAATGGTTAACAACTCTCTTTCAATGGTGGTATAGTTAATCTAAGCATCATTAAGAGTCTTACTAGCATAGTATACAATTTTAAAAATCTTATCATTTCTCTACCTTAATACAACTCCAATTGCATAATCACTTGCATCACACATTAATTCAAAAGGTCTCTCCTAATCAGGTGAAACAATTATAGGAGTAGTAATCAATTTTTCCTTTAAATTTTCAAATGCTTTAAGGAAATCTTGGTTAAAATCAAATTTTGTATCTTTGGTTAAAATCAAATTTTGTATCTTTTTCTAGAAGTTGGCATAAAGGAGTAGTAATTTTTGAAAAATCTTTAATATATCGCTTGTAAAATCCAGCATGTCCTAAAAAGCTCTTAACTTCTCTTACATTAGTAGGTGAAGGTAAGTTTGATATAACTTGAATTTTTGCAGGATCTACTCTCATGTCGTTTTCTAAAATTTTATGCTCAAGCACAATTCCTCCTGCAACCATAAATTGTATTTTTCCCAGTTCAATATGAGATTAGTCTTTTCACATCATTCAAGAACTTTCTCTGAATGATGTAGAAATATTTCAAAACAAATTCCAAACACAGAATAATCACCCATAAAAACTTCAATCTTTTTTTCAATTAAATCACTAAAAATTGACATCATGCATCTTTGAAATGTTGTAGGTGCATTACATAATTCAAAGGGCATTCGTCAAAAAACAAAAGTTCCATAAGGACTAGTAAATGTTGTTTTCTCTTGATCCTCTCGAGCTATAGGTATTTGATGATAACTGGTATATCCATCTAGAAAATAAAATATCTATGCCCAGCCAGCCTATTGATCCCGACTGTTTATATGCAATAGTATAACAATGTATGTTATTATATTCTTCACTTATCTTTCCTACTTTGCAACAACACTAAAAACTTGATCCTGAAGAAAATAAGAATTTTTATTTTTTAATTTATATATATATATATATATATATATATATATATATATATATATATATATTGGGATACTACACAAGTATACATATTGTTATCAAGTACTATAGGACTTTTTAATTAAGCCCCGAATATCGAACCCACGAGGATTGTTCACAATATGCACTAGTAAGTAACAAACTTCTATTTAAAAAAGATAAATACTTAAACTAAAGATATTATCACAGTAATTAAAGTTCAATTCCTTTTGGTATTTTTGATATTTTTATAATATAATAACAACTTCAATAGATAACTTGAGTTTTTGCAAGATAAGAAGCACTGAATATGAAATATCTTTTTCCTTATCATGAACCAGTAACAAGTATAGGTATTCTATTATAGAAGTATGCAAAATTGTGTTGTGCCAAATAGGAGCAATATTATTCCTTACCCTTACTAGAGGCTATAAAGAATATTGGCTAATTTAAAGTTTGAATAGTTTTGAAAACCGGTTAGGCAGGGAATATATCAGCTCTCACTCTAGAGTTCCCTCGATTCCCTCCACCTGAGGGCTAACATCACGTATCAAAACCTAATACAATAAACCAAGTTTGGGGCTTTAACCTCTCACTTTAAATTCCTCTAAACCTACACTCTTCAAATATTATTTCCCAATTTATTTACACTCAATCATATGAATTACATTCTCACTCATACAATCTCATGTAATTCTTTCCAATTTTTGACTGAGACACTACCATTCCGATTCTTACATGTTCTCATAACAAATTTTAACATCTCGATGGGCCAAATCAAGAAGAAAATGAAGTAGATGGAGTTAAATCATCAAAATTTCTTCCAACATTAAAGATCAATACTCTCCACAACATCCATCCAATACTTTATTTACTTATCATTTTAAGGCAAAAGATAAAGAAAACTATTCAGAATTCATGGAGAAAACAAAAACATACTTTAGTTTAAAAGCAGAAATCATTGTCAAACCAACAAAAAATCTCAATTAAAACCAAATGTAGTAACAAAAAGATAGAAACTTATCTCAAATCCTTCACTAAACTCTTGAAGTTCCTTTGACTCTTTTCTTACAACACTCTTAAATCTAAAAAACTAGAAACTAAAACTAAAATAAAGGTAGATATTGGCGTCTTACAGTCTCTCCCAGAAATCACAGCAAAGAAGAATTTAAAAGAAACACTTGAAGAGACTAGAAGCAACCCATCAAAAAGTTTCAAGCCTCTCTTTTTATAGTTTTCCAAGAATGGCCTTGGTATCTCTTCAAAATGTATCCAAATTCAATGTATTCTCCAAAGGATGCCTCCTTTCACAAGTCTTTTAACCATATTTTCTTTTCTAGTGGTTATAACCACCATTTTTAGCCAATAGGTGCCTCAAATGTCCCTTCAAAATTTTTCAAAATGAATTAACCCTTCAAGTAAATGTCACTCGAGCTTAAGCGCTGGGCCTCTGGTGCTTATACGCGACCTTCTCTGTTTCACGGGCACTTAAGCGCCGGATATGATGCTTAGGCGCCAAAATACTTTTGCACCATTTTTTTCATTTTTGTTCCATATTTTATCATTTTTCACTCCTTTTGCCATTTTTCACCTTGTTAGTTGTACCTGAAAAAAGAACACACAAATACCTTCCATTAAAGCACAATATCTAAAAAATAGGTATAAAAATGTGTATAAAAATACTATATATTTTAGGTGTATCACCTATCCAACCTCTGGTCCAAAAAGGATAATGGAAAATGATCCTTCCTGGTTGCAGATTCATCATCCAGTGACTTGTTTTATTGGTATTAATTCATATTCTCATTTGTCACTACTGTCACTCCTTCTTTCTTTGAAACATAGTGAATTGGACTTACCCAAGCACTATCTAAAATAAGATATATTATTCTAGTATCTATCCATTTTAAAATTTCTTTTTATCAACTTCTTTCATCATTGGGTTTAATCTCCTTTGAGGATCAGCTCTTGGTTTATGTTGATCTTCCAATAAAATTCTATGCATTCAAACTGAAGGACTGATTCTTTTAATAACAGCTATTGTCCATCCAAAGGCTTTCTTTTATCTTTTCAAAGTTCCAACAACTGTTGTTCTTTCTTATCAGTTAATTCTGACGATACTATAACAGGTAATGTAGATAAATCTCCTAAGAATGCATACTTCAAATGTGTAAGAAGTGTTTTCAGTTCTAGTTCAGTAGGTTTATCCATACATGAAATCAAATTCTTATTACTTTCTATAGGATCTATCATTTCAATTTTTTCATGAACATAATCCAAATCTTCTTTACTCACTTCCGTAGATTCATCTTGAATTTTATCCTCATTTGTATATTTCTCATATTCCTTTTCAAATTCCCTTTCAAATGTCTTTTTGAAATATTCATGGCTTAGATATTCATTAATATCCATTTTGAAGCATTCAATCTCTTACTCTTTTGCAGGGTATCTCATTGATTTTGCAATATTAAATGTAACCACTTAATCACTAACTCTCATAGTTAGTTCTCCTTTCTGCACATCTATCAAAGCGCTTCTAGTGGCTAGGAATGATCTTCCTAAAATGATAGGAATTTCTTTATTTTCATATCTAATACAATAAAGTCCAAAAGAAAGGTAAATTTATCCACTTTTACCAAAACATCTTCTGTAACTCCTTTAGGATAGGTAATCAAACGATCAGCTAACTGAAGAGTTACAATCGTAGGTGAAATATCTCGTAAGCCCAACCTTCTGAAAATCGATAACAACATAATATTAATACTGGCTCATAAATCACATAAAGTTTTTCCAAAAAATCTTTCACCAATAACACAAGGAATTGTAAAACTTCAAAGGTCTTTAAGTTTTTTAGGAGGCTTTTCTGTATTATAGCACTGCACTTTTCACTGAGTGCAACAGTCTCATTGCCTAAAAACTTTCTTTTCATATTAAGAATATCCTTCGTGAACTTCACATAGCTTGCATTTATTCCAAAGCTTCAACAAATAGAATGTTTATCTTTGATTTTTTTAATATTTTTTAAAAATTTTGAAATTGTTTATCTCTCTTTTTCTGCTTCAATCTTTGAGGAAATGAGGTTGGTGGTCTTTCTACAGTGTTTTCAGTGGTTTAATAGGACATTCGGACTTGAAAAGAAAATCTTCACCAGACTTTTCATATTCCACCTCTTTTTTTTCAACTTCAACTTCAACTTCCACCTATTTTTGAACTCTATTTTCTAATTCTTTTCCACTTCTCAGTTGAATAGCCTTAATTTGCTCTTTATTCCGATCTTTAGGATTTACTTCAACATTACTAGACAACGTTCCCAGAGGTTTATTGCTAAGTGTGGTGGCAATACATCCCAATTGATTGTCCATGTTTATAATTGCAGCTCCTTGACTTTGTAATTGACTTTCCTTTTGTACTATCAATTCTTCCTTTGACAGCTTTTTCTCCTTACTCAGCAAATTATTAAAACCTAGAGGGTATTAAGTTTTATAAGTTGGATTTCCTTGATTATTGGAGTTTCTCAATGGGTTCGCGGTGTTGTTTCCCCGTTGTGCATTTGCAGCATTAGAGTTATTATTACTCAAACTAAAATTTGGATGATTCTTCCAATCATGATCATAATAATTGGCATAAGAATTACTTGAATGATTATTTATTGCATTTAAGGTCTCATAAGAAGATTGAGAATAATTCATTCCATATTGATCTATCTTCTTTGATAATAGCAGCTATTTGTGCAACTAACATAGATATTGCATCAGAACCATGAATATTTGCTAATCTTTTGGGATTTAACCTTTTAGAGGGCCATTGAAAATTATTAGTAACCGTCTCTTCAACTAAAGAGTATTCTTCATCGAATGATTTTGACATTAATGATCCACCAGCAACAGCGCAAATTATCGATCTAAGAGATCCAATCAATCCATTATTAAAAGTTTGAATTATTAACCAATCTGACAACTCATGGTGTGGACACTTTCTAAGGAGATATTTAAATCTTTTATAGGCTTCATAAATTGATTCCCCTTCAAACCGACAAAAAGATGTTATATCATTTCTAATCTTAGAAGTTTTTGAAGGTGGGAAATATTTAGATAAAATTTTTCGTGATAAATCTCTCCAAGTTCTTATAGATCTAGATGCTAACAAGTTTAACCACATCTTAGCTTTATCTCTTAGTGAAAAAGGAAAAAGTCTACGTCTGATGACATCATTGGACACTCCATCATATTTAAATATAGCACACAATTCTAGAAAACTAGCAAGGTGTAAATTAGGATCTTCAGTTGGTGTTCCCCCAAACTGATTTTTTTACACCATTTGGATATTAGCAGGTTTAAGCTCAAATGAATTGGCAGCTATATCAGGGTTTTGTATACTTAAATGAATTTCATCTGCTATAGGATTAGTATTATCTCTTAATGGTCTCTAATGATGTTCATTTTCTTTTCCAGCATTACTTAATTTGCAAGCCATTTTTCTTATATGGTATATATCTTTTTGTTGTTTTCAAATTTTTCTAATTGTTCTTTCTAACTCAGAATCGTAAGGTACTAAATTTTCAGATCTTAAATTATGCATAAACAAACACAATTGGTAATTTATAATATGCAAATGCACTTCAATAAGAAAATATTCAAACTAAACTACAAACACATTTTATGTTTTTTTTTTAGTTTTAAAAAATGAAAATACTATAATTTTTAAAATAACTTACTATTAATTTTAGTTACTTCCCCAGCAACGGTGCAAAAAACTTGATGCAGGTGGATTTAGTATGTTAATTTTGTGATTATTTTCAATATTACAAAATACACACGACATATACAATAATGAAAATTCAAATTAATCCCAACAAAATAACATTAGTTAAAATAGTTTTATCTTTTAAAAATCTTTAAACTTCCAAATCCCCTTTAATAATAACCCAAGTATAGATATCACTCAAGTAATAAAAGGCTCTAATGGAGTCCTAGATATCAAATCACAGGGAAGTTGGAAATGCCTATAAATAAGTTCTTAAGATTATAATGTAAAGTACAATTTTTAAAACTACAAAA
>JXCR01130918.1:0-11176 GCA_002079205.1 Phalaenopsis hybrid cultivar | reverse complement strand
TCTAGGAAAGGAACTCCTTATTTGTTGTTTATTTTTCTCGTATGCTAACAATTTCTTTATTCGAACTGCTCAAATCCAAGTAGATGTTGACAATGGAAGCCTATTTTGTACTTCTCAAAGCAGAAAATGTTCTTCTGTATGAAGTTCATCGATAGGAACCTGCAATAACTCAATTCTCTTACATGTCTCCACATCTTTTACTTCCATAATGTTGAAATTATAATCCTTACATAATTTTTTACTATTTTTAAATTATAATCCTTACTTAATCTATTACTTATAATCCATAATGTTGCAATAACTCAATTATGTTCTCTTACATAATTTTTTACTTCCATAATGTTGAAATTATAATCCTTACATAATGTTGAAATTACATAATGTTGAAATTATGGATCTTTTACTTCCATAATGAAGTTCAATTCTCTTACATGTCTCCACATCTTTTACATCGATAGGAACCTGCAATAACTCAAGCCTATTCTGTGTTCTCTTACATAATCTTTTACTTCCATAATGTTGAAATTATAATAACTCAATAACTCGGCATAGCATATGAGAATTTGTTTTAACCATGTGGTTGACTTTCCGTTTCAACTAGTGTATGAATGACGATCGGTAGGTTCTTCTTTTACACTGCTTTCTTTTGCAGAATAGTAGCGTAGATCAGTATTTTTACGGTGGGTGGTGGTCAGTCTGGTGGACAGGCACTTACAGTATGGTTCTTTCCAAGGCCGCCTTTTTTCATAAGAAATATCTGCATTTGTACTCTACAAATATGTCTCAATCCATACGAAATTATACAACAAAAAATAGGTGATTGTGACTTCAATATAACAATTTCCCCTACAATACGATTAGACTCCTCACGACAAATTCCACCTATTGCCTACAGAAACTGTGAAGATATCGCCATGGCTTTCCTCGTGGCAAATGAAACGGGAGCTCCACCAATATGGGTGAAAGGTGAGGAAACGCATGCATGATATTTTCATTCTCCAAATGGGATTAAGGAAATTGAGAAATGCTTGTAATTGGTTTGCGTTTTTTTTTTTAAACCAGGAAGGATATTTGAGATGGGATCGAGTGGAATTAGCAGCCTGGGAAGCCATGAGGAGAGGAGGACGCAGTGCCTCAACGAATTTGCTGCTATATACGGCCACATGCCTTTGATTGCAACCAACGTGAAGGTCATTGACAGCCGAAGCAGTTGGCTTTGGTGATTGTATTCCTGCTGCTTTTAGTATAGTTAAGTGTTTGTTTGCTTACTAGCTAGGCTTTTGTACGCTTCTTGTTTGAGATGTTGAATAAAAGATGCAATGATTTATTGTGCCATTATTTTGTAAATCAAATGTGTGCACTTGCAAAGTTGCATGCAAGACTCTTAGCTAAACCTACTTATTTATTCGGATATAACTTACCATTGGAAACAATTTCTTATCTCTCATGAAAATTTAGGAGGCACAATTTTAAATAGATGCAAGTTTTAAGATACCCACATGTGCATTATGTACATTTTTACTAGTGAAAAGAAAATTGATGAATTACAACTCAAAATTAAACAAGATTATAATACAGACGTCTAAAATAAAGAATCAACTAAGAACAACTAATACGTAGCTCAAATAGAATCAACTATTGATGAAGTTCATGTCGTGGAGACAATCAGTCAAAAGTGTTATCCACATTAATTTTCATTCAAAGTTTTGTGAATCTGTTTTGACGCATGTAATAAATATGGAGAAATCAAGGTTCTAAAAAAGTCAAAGACTACCCAAATTTAATGGGGTAACTTGCGGCTCCATGGTGATATCTGATAATATTTTTTAAAAAACTTTTTTAATAAAAATATTTAAATTTTGGGTCTTGGCTTTAGCTGGTAGAGCAGGTGGCGATGCCAGCATGAGCCATAGGAGGCTTGCGGGAGATAGCGGGTGCTAGTCTGAATAAAACAAAGTCGATAAGTTTAGAATACCTAAATTATTGAAATCTATATAGCTAAACGAGGCGGATGCCTCATCTTTGTCTAGGCAAAGCACTCCTTATTTAGTACCTCGTCTATCCCAAGGCGGAAGCAAAGCACAGATCCTCAAAGCTGCTTGTGTCGTGATTGTGCAATGTGCCTCTAATTGCACCATTTTAATCACCCTTCATATCTAACCATTCAAGCTCAAGGCAAAATCTAACAAGGATCTGAAAGAAAAATCAATCGATCTGGTCATTCAAGCTCAAGACTACCCTCAACCAGGTTATGCCGTCCTTTTAAGAATCTTTTGCTCAAAACTAAACCTTTAACAAGCAACTCCCAAAGCATCAATCATCGCCGCTTACCCAATAACTAAGATCATTAATACTCTTCAATCACCTTAGACTAAAATTAAGTTCCACATATTTTACTACAACCTAGCCCTGTCACATTTCCAAATCTATCAAATTCTCCTTCAATAGCTTTAGATTAAAGAAGACTAAAATTCCACTTTTCCTTGATCAACAATATTCGATTGTGTGGAATTTAGGAGGAACATTCTTAAAGGAAAAAACTCTCCAATTTTCTCATTGAACTAATAAAAGCAAATAATAAATATATACAGCTTAGACTAACTCTCATACAATTAGAGGGAAAAGTTCAAATCATCATGAAAAAAAGCAGCAACAATAACAACTACGAACCTTTTATCCCAGTAAGCGGGGTCAGCTACATAAATCCTTTTTCTCCATTGCGTCCTATCGAGTGTCATATTTTCATTTAATTCTAATAAATTAAGATTATTGTTTATACAACATGCCCAGTTCTTTCTAGGTCTACCCCTGTCTTTCTTAAAATAAGTCAAATCTAAAACATCTACTCTCCTAATTGGATCATCAGATGGTCGATGTTTAATGTGACCAAACAATCTAAGATGACTCTCTCTAATTTTATCCGTCGTTGGAGCTACACCAACCCTATCACAGATATATTCATTTCATATTTTGTCTCTAAGTGTAAAGGCCAACATTCAGCGCCATAGAGCATTTCAGGTCTTACCATCTTATAAAATTTTCCTTTCTGTCTAAGCGGTACTTTTCTATCACACAATAAGCCCGAAGCATTTCTCCACTTCAACAAACCAACTTGAATTCTACTAATAACATCCTCATCTATATCACCTTCACTTTGAACAATAAACACGAGATATCTAAAGCGTTCACACCTTTTAATAATTTGATCACTCATAATTACAACTCTGTCACTAGAGCTACTACTACTAAAATTACATTCCATGCATTCAATTTTAGCTCTGCTCAAACAACGGCTCACGGTTTTCTAAATCATGGGTAATTAATAAGAATAATTTTTCCCTCTCAAATGTAGCTGCAGGCCCACAATTTCTTAAACCATGGGTAAGCCCATTTGATCCACTAATATGCATATCAACACTCTCCATCAAGTTGGGTTGTATATGGTGTACATCCTAAACATGCTTCTAAGATCACTAAAGTGGTGTTGAGGAAGAGTTTTGATAAGAATGTCAGTTATTTGATACTAAGTTGAGATATAACTAGTTAGACAGCCCCTCCATTCACCTTATCAGAAATGAAGTTCCTGTAAATTTTTATATGTTTGGTTCGATCATGGTATACAAGATTCTTTGAAATATTGATAGTTGATTGACTATCATTGAACATCTTAATAGTAATTTTGTTCTCCATGTATATTTCCACCAATAATTTCTTTAGCTACACCCTTTCACAAATTCCTAGGGCCAAAGCATGATACTCAGATTATGCACTATTTTTTGCCGCCATAGCTTATTTTTTGCTTCTCCAAGTAACCAAGTTACCCCCATACAAATGAACGGCAACCCATGATAGATCTTTTGTCAGACAGTTTTCTTGCCCAACTATCATCAGTGTAGATCTCAATATTATGGTTCTTAGTTTTCTTAAATGTCAATCCACATTCTGGAGTCATCTTTAGGTATCTCAGAATTTGAAAGATCGCTTCTAAATAATCTTTCATTTGAATAGTTCATATGGTGGCTCACTACACCCACAAAAAAATAAATAAATAATGTCATGTCTTGTATGTGACAGATAAATAAGTTTTCTCACAAATCTTTGACCCTTTTTCAACTTGGGTGTTCTCTCCTTTTGATGCTCATTAATTGGGATCCATAAGAGTATTTGTTGGTTCATGTCTCCTTTAATAAGTCAAGGATATATTTTCTTTGTGATGACAGTGCCTTATTTAGATCTAGATATTTTATTCAAAGGAAATATCTTAAAATTCCAAGATCTGTGATATCAAACTTAGAAGTCATTATTCTTTTGATTGTTTCAAGTTACCTTGTATCATTGCCTGTAAAAATAATATCAACATATACGATAAGGATGGCTATCATACTTTCTTGATTTGATTTCATAAATAAATTATGATCAGTTTGACACTGATATTACTCATTGATAAGAATAATCTTGGTGAACCTTTCAAATCATTCTCTTGGAGATTACTTTCAACTCATATAATGATTTTTTTTTTGTTTGCACGCTAATTGATTATTTGTGTTAGTACATTAATCTTGGAGGTATCTCCATATACACTTCTTCCTTAAAATCCCCATTAAGAAATGCATTTTTAATGTCTAGTTGATGTAAAAGTTAGTCATGGTTTATTGTCAATGACAGTAATAATCTTACTATGTTGAGTTTCTCCACTAGTGCAAATGTTTCCTGATACTCGATCTCATAGGACTGAGTGAAACCTTTTGTTACAAGTCTAGTTTTGAATCTTTCTATGTTCTCATCTGTCTTGTATTTAACACTAAATACCCATTCTGCACCCACAGTTTTTTTCTCAGGTGACAAAGTTGTTATGATCTAGGTGGCGTTCTTTTCATAGGTAAGAATCTCTTTTCCACAGCCCTTTTCGAAGCGGGAATATATAAAGTCATTTAGATTGAATTTGGGACGTACACATTATCCAAATTCTAAACAAAAGTTTTGTAAGAGGATAATTTTTCCTATGTCACAAATAATCTGTCAGGTGTTTTGTGCATTTTTGTGCTTCTTCCTCTTGGTTCTCGTGATGTGTTGACCCAACCTATGTGTGAATATTTGGGGTGTGTGGAGTTGGTTTTGGTGATTTGTATTTCTGATTTTATATATTACCTTGTACATGCTCACTAGGTTTTTTTTTTTCTTTCCAATGTACACCTTAAATTTTTGGTTCTCAGTGGAAGCTGTGGAAGGATTTAGTAGAGCAATTGGTTCATTTTCAGGTTGATTTTTTATATTAGAAAGAAAATGGGTTCATCAAGGATATAAAGAGGTGAGCTTGGGATTCCTGAATGGTACCCCAAATCTGATATTTTCTCCACTCTCCCCCTAAATGTTAGATTTGAGATAATATGATTGATTTTCAAAGAAGATGACATCCATGGAGTTGTAGAAACTGTGTTTTTATAGAGTAACATTTATACCCTTTTTTTTATCTAAAGAGTAGCCCACAAAGATGCATTTGATTGACTTAGGATTAAGTTTGATTTAATGTGGTTGATGCAGATGAACAAAAAAGATGAAACCAAAACTTTTAGTGATAGGTTCAAATGTGACGAACTAATGTGTGGATGAGTTTTTATGAGGGTGTTAAGAGGTTTGTTATAGTTTAGCTTTCTGTTGAGCAATCTATTTATGAGATAAGTGGATGTGATAATTGCATCCCCCAAAAATGTTTGGGTACATTATTAGTGAATAGAATTGAACGAGCCATTTCAAGGAGATGTATATTCTCTCTTAACCACACCATTTTGTTGGGGTATCAACACTATAGCTTATATGAATGATGTCATTTTTGAACAAATAAGAGTCAAAAGTGGAGTTGTATTGGCCTTTTGCATTATAAATTTTGACAATTTAAACTCTACTCTGAATTTGGGTGAGAATCACGTTTTGGAAGGTTCCAAATATGTTGATTGTTTTGGATTTTTTTTTCACGAGAAATGCCCAAGTGGTTATGATGTGATCATCAATGAAGGTGGCAAGCCACCGAGCCCCGTTTGTATTTTTTTATTTATGGGAGACCCCGAATATCACTATGAATCATAAAGAATGGATGTGTTGGTTTGTATTTCAGACTTGGATACACTTGTTGAGTATGTTTAGCAAGTTGACAAATATCGCACTGATAAAAACTAGGCTTCCTATGGATGAATAAACGAGGATAAAATTTTTCGTTATAATAAAAATTAGAAAGTCCAACTCAAAATGTCATAACATAACTAGAAAATCATGAAAAATAAACTCAGATAAAAGACTTGACTCAAGGAATTGATAATGGTGGGACGGTTTTTTGAAGTGAGAGTCCTAGTTAGCAGATAAAGTTCATGAAACATATCAGCACTATCAATCACCTTCTCTGAGTCCATCACCTGAAATTCACATAAATTAAAGTAGAATTTAGTAAAGAAAATCATGTCACAAGTTTATTGATTGACAATAAATTGCAGGTAAGTTTAGAAACATAAAATACATATTGAATATTACGATTCTGGTGCTTGTAAGAATGGAATGATTGGAAAACATTGGTATGACCTATCATGTGATCAGAAGCTCTAAAGTCCACTATCCACGGTTGATTCTTCATGATGAGAACCAGGAGCAAATTGAAGACTACATTGATGTACTATAAGGTTGGTAGGAGGCTCAAAACCAAAAGCCTTTGGAGAGCTTCAAGTTGTTCCTTACTGAATGGACTATGCTCATAGACTTGTCTTCCTGATTTTATATGGCTTCCAATCTACAGGTTTTCCATAAATTTTCTAACATTTCTTTGACCAATCTTCTTGCAATGTTCACACTATGGTCTATTCCCCTTTGATTTGTTGTACAGAGATGATTTATGAGTGTATAAGTCAATTTGTCAACATTTAATGTAGTGGGATTACAGGTCATCATGAGTTTCTTCTTGCTCTCTTCCCTTCGTTGGGAAGATATTCACTTCTTCTTAATTACAAAAAAAACACTGATTCAAGAGATCTGAAGCAAACAATATAACAAAAGCACACATACAAGGAACTGAAAATAGAACACAGATTTAATGCAGAATATTTTGAGAACAGGAAAAAAATCATTGATCCACGCCACGCCAAGAAATTCAATATGAAATAAAAAGAAATGTACAGATTTACACCACTCAAATTTCACTATTAAGCCCAAAATTATTTAGTGAGACAACATGTAATCTCATATCTTAGCACACTCTATGATGGTTCTATTAATGTGCTCAGACACACTAATTTGTTGTGGTTTCCTAGGAATAGTAAACTCATGTCTGATCTTTTCTGATGCATAATAACTCTGAATCTCTGATCACGATACTCTTCATCATTATTTGATCTGAGACATTTCAATCTCAAGTATGTGTCATTCTCAAACATAGTATTCTACTTTTTAAACATATCAAATATATCAAATTTATGTTTTAAGAAATCTACTCATAGTTTCCTGGGGTGATCATTAATAAAAGTGAGTAGTGAGAATCTTCAATAGACTGAACTAGAGTATGACCCTCATTCATCAGTATGCACTAACTCCATCTTTTTGGACTTCATCTTTGACCCACTTTTGGGGAAAGTGTCCTTTTACTTGTCATGGAAACAACCTGTACAAAAATCTAACTCTATGGACTTTAAATCCTAAAGCATGTTTTTAGAAAGTGCGGACTCTATCTTTCTCTCGTGTGGCCAAACATGCAATGCCAAAGACCTGCATCAACCTTTATTCAAGCTTACACTAATGAATTATGTCATCTCATTAATCAGATAAAGAGTACCTTCAATGTTGCCCCGAGCCATCACAACTGCCCATCACCTTTCACGAATCACCTGCGACAATAATCACATATCCTGACCTTGCAAGTTGGATCATCGAGATAAAATTTCTCTTTAGCCATAGACATGTCTGACTTCACTTTGCTTCCAGACCGCTCCATTTGACAGACTGATATCAACATTACACTTTTATAAAATAATACAAGTCTTGTTATCTCCCAAATACATCTTCTTTAGATCACTTTGAGCGTAGTTTTTAAATTTTTTTTTTTGTTAAGGCACTCATTAAAATAAATAAATGAATCTACTATGCCACTATGCCATATTTATTACTATCTAGAGATTAGAGTCCCATTGGATTTCACCTGTGAAGATATTTATAGAGACATTTTTAGCTAGTCCACCAGCCTTCTTCAGAGCTTTGCAATCCTTCTTAAATTAACATTTATTCACATAGTTCCAACATTCATCGCTTCCATTTCCTCTTCCTAACCTATATTTTCATCTCCTAGACTTGAATATTTCCTTGTGTTTCTATCCATATTTATTCATTTGTTGAACATTCAAAGTAGAATTTGAAGTTTTATCGCACACCTTCTGGCAAATTTTTTCATTCAAAAATTACATACTTTGACCTTGCATGATGGCTCACCGAGATAAAATTGCTCTTTAGCCATAGAAATGTTTGACTTCACTTTGCTTCCAGACCGCTCCATTTGAAAAATTGATATCAACATTACTCTTTCATAAAATAATGCAAGTCTTGTTATCTCCCAAAAACGTCTTCTTTAGATCACTCTGAGTGTAGTTTTTGAATATTTTTTTGTTGGGGCACCCATAAAAAAAACAAATGAATCTACTATACAAAATTCCTTACTAACTAGAGATAGAGAGTCATATTGGATTTCACCTGTGGAGATATTTATAGAGAGATTTTTATCTAGTCCACCACCAACCTTCTTCAGAGCCCTATAGTCCTTAAAGCAACATTTATTCACATAGTTCCAACATTCATCGCTTACATTTCCTCTTCCAAACCTAAACTTTTATGTCCTAAACTTGAATGTTTCCTTGTATTTCTATCCAGATTTATTCATTTGTTTTTAACATTCAACCTAGAATTTGAAGTTTTACCGCTCAACTTCTAACGAACTTTTTCATTCAACACTAACCACACAATGTCATCAAAGTTTAATTTCATATTACCTGAAGTGTTACAACCACAACCAGTCCATCGCTACTGTCTGGCAATGAAGATAGGATTAAAAATGTCATGACCCAATCATCGAACTTGATGCCCATAAAAGACAATTGGATTGTCATAGTGTTGAAATTCAAATGTTTAGCCACCAACGTATATTCCACCATTTTCATATTGAATACTCTCTTCATCAGAAAAACTTTATATGAAGTTGAGAACTTCTCATACATCCTTGTAAGTGTAGTTAAAAAACTATTGTAGTTTTCTAATTCAAAATATTGCATACAACAAATGAAGAAAGTGAAAGACAGATCAAACCTAATATTGTTTGATCGAGGACTTCACATTCTTCCAGAGTGATCGATTCAGGTTTCTTGGTGATTCGTTCCAGTGGCAAATATAATTTTTTTTATACATTAAATGTTTGACATGTTTTTTTTTTCAAAATGCAAAGTTCGAACCATTGAACTTTTCCACTGTATATCTTACTTTGTCGGTCATTGCTTCCATTTGAATCAAAGATCTTTAGAAAATCCAGCTCTGATACCACTTGTTTGGAAGATATTCATTTCACTTGAATTGCAAAAAAACACTTGAACATGGGAAAAACATGAGAACTGGAAAAATCACGGAAGCGCACAAAAAAGAAACCCAAAATATAACACATTTAACATGGGAAAACCCGAGAACTGGAAAAATCACGGAGCCACACCACAGCAAGAAATTACCTATGAAATAAGGAGAAATGTACATATTACACCACACTCAAACTCTATCTACAATCTTGGAAATCAAAAGCACTTCTCTCTTAATCACATGAGAAATACAAAAAACCACCTTCACATGATCTTTTGTATGCACCACACATTCTACTTTTTACCCTCATTCGCGCCCTTCCAAGAGAGTTTTCCAAATTTCGCATTGAGGACTTAAATGCTTAGTTGCTCGAACTATTTCTAGCACTGGATCACATGTCACAAATGTCAAGTTTTCAGAAGCCTCGTTCCTGGAATGCAGAAAACGTGCTCCTGGCCCCTCCTGGGTGTTGCTTTTCCGAACGATCTGAACCTAGGCACTAGGATTCTTGCGCCTGAGCGCCCCCACTGGCACCGGAGCACCACATAAGGTGTTGCAGGTGCTTCCCAGTTGTTGGGCGCTTCCCCTAGCCCCAATCAAGCTTCATACATAACACTCTTCGTACTTCAGCTAAGGCTTCAAAAATTGAAGGAAAAGGTTCGGTTCTCAAGATTTTTCCTCTAACTTCATCTAATTCCTTGTTGAGTCCTAGAAAGAACTTGGTGGTTCTCTTCTGTTAAACAATGGTTTTGTAAACAATAGGGTCTTGTGAGCAACTCCAAGTGTAGGTTTCATACATATCTAGTTGGGGTCGATATTCGGAGACAGTGTTGAAGTATTGAGTAACATTCGATTCACCCTAGTGCAACATTTTAATCTAGTTTGAATGTTAAACAACTCAAAGGTGTTGTCAACAAATGAATAAGTTTCCCTTACAACATCCTATATTTCTTTTATTGTTTTGTACAAGAGAAAGTTTTCTCTAAACTTATGTGGTCATGAATTTAACAAGCCATAACATGACTCTATGATCTTACATTTTCCATATCTGATATTTAGGATCAATAATTTCTAGTGTAAGATTTTCCTCGACGAGATGATATTTTCATTTACCATGGATATACATGAACACAGATTAAGACCATTTGTGAAAGTTGTTGCCAAAAAATTTGTGATTAATGATTTAGGAAGAAATTTCAAATCTAGAACCAAAAATCCTAGGTTTATGTTCAGAAGTAACTTCCAAAGAGCAAGATGTAGCTTACATTCTGTATTTTGATCATCATGAGATTTCCACCAAATTATATAGAGTTATTTTTAGAAAGTGCCAAATTATATAGAAGCACCTGTTTGGGGCTAGGGGAAGCGCCCAACAACTGGGAAATAGATAGCGAATTCTCTTCCAAATTATAACAATTTCCACCAAATTATATAGAAAAATAGATAACACTCTTCTAAAATATATAATACATAACACTCTTCGTACTTCAGCTAAATCATTAATCCGTAATTTGGAAGAGAAAGTGCCAAATAAACTTTTAGAAAGCCTCCCTATGATCGATAGATAAAAAAGAACGAATAAATTATATAA
>JXCR01130911.1:49352-62509 GCA_002079205.1 Phalaenopsis hybrid cultivar | reverse complement strand
CATTTATACTTAAAAAACCTTGCATGTCATTAAACTAAAAAATTATAAATGGAACTTATGCAAAAAACTTTAACGGCCTACAAAAGCGGTACAAAGAGAGGGAGCTAGACCTTTACATTTCCAGTTGTCACACATGAAAGAAAAGCTTGTACCATTTTTTCAAGCAATTGAGGGTCTCCATACTTTGCACTATTAGAACCATTGCTTCTAAATACCGGTGAATTTTTTTCCTTGCAGAAGCCATTCTTAGGCAAATCGGGGTTTTTAGCAGAATGGCATGACTCCTTGGAAATCTTGAGCACTTCATTTGACATGGAGTAACAGTTGAAATTGAGAAACCTCGATATATGTCCAAGGGCCCTCACAGCATTTGATTTGATCTAAGAGAAAACTTTTACTAAGACAATTTTATATTGCTATACAGATCATTAATAAAAAAAAATAAGCGGGATATTAAAGGAATAGGCAGCACTTCAAGCAAGAATTGACCAGAAATGTGCCAAATGAAATACTTTTAAATGACTTCAGTAAAACAATAAATTGATTGTCAAACTAGACAAATAGAAGAGCGCAACCAGGATAAAGAGGTCATGCCTTTAAATCTAGAGCATTCCTTCAAAGAAAGCATGTGATGTATAAATATTTAAGAAGTGTGAGTTAGGATTCACATGAAACGAAGAAACTTGTTCCGACCAAACAAAATGGAATTGTTTGGAAGTGCTCATGCATTAGAACCATGTTCGGGTTAGTTCCAACACAGCCGTACAAGCTAAAATACAGCCAAGCCTGTCATATATTTCAATCAGAATACCCTAGACAAGTTTTCCATTGAAACTGGTCAAGTTAGATCAACCCCATTGCCCAAAAAACCTAGAATTTTAAACTTTTATAAGAAAGGAGAGATAGGAGAAGTACAAAGGCACAATATAAAGAAGCAATGCAAAAGAAATGGTTACAAAGGAAAAATAAAGTTATTTCAACTATAAAAAGGGGTGATATTAGTGGTTGTAGCTTAGGAATGGAAAGAATCAGGAGGTGATGTATGAAACAGCAATAATGATGGTCGTGGCCTTTGAAATTTTGAGCATAACTCTTTTGAAAATATAGGTTCAAGTTAAATTTTCAAATGTTAGATTAGAGAGCAGACATGATACTACCCAGAAATGACACTGTTATGAAGGCTTTATGATATGATTTGAGGTTTCCAGTAGTCGTAAACCATTATAGTTAATTATCACTCATAGTTACAAGAGAGAACTCTGGCAATGCAAAAGTTGTAGCTACCGAGAAAAAAAGGAAAGTGGTTACAACTACAAAGAGGATTATTTCTAGTGGTTGCAGCTTAGATACAAAAGCATCATGGTGGTGATAGTTGAAATAGTGATAGAGATGAATGTGACCTTTGAAAATTCATGTCTGACGCATTTAAGAACTACTCTCGAGTTAAAAAATCAAAAATTTAGATCAAACATTGGATAGGACGGTACCCAAAAATTTCATCCTTATTTTGAATAATTTATAATATGATTTAGAATTTCTCATAAGCGCTAACTCTTATGATTTATTATCACTCTCAAACAGGAGAGAAAACTTTTAATTAAGTTTACTTAGTAGACAATATATGCTTATTCAACGTCATTTTGAGAATAGAGGAAAATATACCACAGCCAGACAGACAAATGATAGGGCAAATGTTAACAAATTCGGCCATAGTCGCATGATCCCATTATCCCAAGAAATCATGAACCTTAATTTGTTTATTCAGCAGGAAAAATTGATTTGACTTGACCAAAAGATCTTTATTAACAACTATATTTGCTTCATCCAAAGAGAGCTTGTAAAACCAAGAAGTATGTTTGCCTAAGGGGTAAATTTTATTGACCCTAACTAAGAGAAGTCTCTTATTTAATCCACAACATTCAAACATTACAAAATACACTTCAAAGAATAGTAAGCATATTATTTGTTTCAAATGGAATAAGAAAAGCAATGCATCAATACATAACACAAAACAGATTTTTAGAGATTGATAATGATTTGGACGATGAAAATAAATAAAAGAATATTGATATTACATCACTATCTAATGATGATTTAGGAGATATAAATGAATACTTTATTAGTGTGATGGCATGTCTGTCAATTAGGAATAATGAATTAGAATAATAGAGGAAATTAGGGAAAGACTTATTATTAACATACAATTAATAATAAAAAATGCAAGTTTGTAATCTATGGATGTCGGCAAACTTTTTTATTTTGAAAATAAATTTTAAATTTAATTTAATATAAAAGGTATACATAATTTTTTTATTGTTTTGAAAAAAGTGTCTTTCAATTTGGAAAAATGAGATCGAATGGATCTCATTCATCTAATAGCTTACATTATCGTGTCTGATACCGCAAATAGTACACATTCCTGAAATATAAGTGTATGTCTCGGCAATGAACTCAATCATACAAACCAAAAGAATTGTAACATTCCTTTGGCCTACGAACATTTTATGTGTGACCGATAAGTTTCTCTACCTAATATAAAAATTAGATAGAGTTTATTTTATCGTTCCAAGTTCCCTATAGAGACAAACCCCTACAGCTAATTAGATCTCAAATGACCGAGATCACTTGAGAAAACTCTTGATAGCGATCAGAGGTACTAGTCTTCAAGAATTCAAGGTTTACGTTTTCAAGGTAGAACGCGAAAAATCAAGTGGGAAATGACCAAATGGGAGCAATTATATCAGAAGTCCAAAGAAAGAAAAAAATAGGGGACGTCATAGCTCCTGAGAAAATCCCTCAATGACTTCTCAAACTATCCTACTGTGTGATTGTGTTTTGGAGACGATGTTATTTAAGTGTTCAATCCTGTCAATTTTATTAATTGGGACTTATACTTGCATAATACTTAATTATACAAATAATCCGTAGAAATAGGATGGATTACGTCATACTGAACGACATCTCAGAACATAAGGCGAATTAGGACTTATACTGCACAACACGATTGAACTGAAGCTTAAAGAGTGTGTGAGGATTTACGTCGCGTTGGGCGAGCCACCTCAAAGTCATATGGGTTCTTATTTAATTTTAAGGAATAGCTTAGTTGATATAAATCTGATTTGTTGTTGTAGAACGTCGATCACCTCCGCTTGTAGCTTACTTCATGCTCCTCATTGTGCTGCCCATGGAGTTTGCTACGAGCTCCATGTAGAAGTTATGGGTATATGGTTTAAGTGTACGTGTAATGGTTGGGTCTGAGGGCTTGCCGTAGGATACCTCCTAATATGTGTCCTATTGTTCTCTACCCTAGGGGTTTAGCAAATTTTGTAAAGTAAATAATCCAATAAAGAGAACAGTAAAGTGCAGTAAAGGACAATAAAAAAAATGTAGTAAAGCGCTATAAACATAAAATGAATTGTGTACCTAGGCCTCTGCTACTGCTGCAAAAATATTAGTGCAATAAACACAATATAGTAATGTGTAGAAAAGCTTAAATGAATTGCTATAAAATCTGGTACAAAAAAATCTATACAAATTTTAGAAAAAAAACACACGTATAAAAAACCATAAGTATGTGATTTATATATGGCATTATGGATGTCTCCGGTTGTAAGGAGGATTTGAGTGTAAGATTCAAGCTCGAATCTCGGAACATTGGGTTTCATTGTGGGTTAAGTTATGGTGAGAGTTTCAATAGTTGATTTAATTACAAAAGTCATGAACCATGTCTTAGTGCATCCTCATGTTTATTGTTTTAACTAATTTACGGATTAAGGTCAAATGTCTAGTTTCATCATTCATTCGAAAATTAAGTAGATGAACTCCCACCTAGGGTGTGCTCATAAAATCTAGAAAACCCGCATTCTAACCTGAGCTTGAAGTAGGTTTACCCTCAATTAAGTGTTTTCCAGCTGATCCTCAAATATCTTTAAGTGTTTTCCAAATAATTAAATCAGAAATTCTCATTTTAACTTAATCATTTAATAAAAGAAATAAAACAAAAGTAAGGTGAAGGCCGACCCACTTTCAAAACTAGCAAAACCAAGGGGGGAAACAGCAATTGAATCGGCTTAAAAGAAATTAAATTCTTTCAACGAATGTAATTAAATCGACCCCCGAGTAGAATATTTGAATCTATTCCAAGGCAGTGTTTTGATCGGCCCGAAAGTTCTCCAATTCAGCATAAAAATGAAGTCCAAAAACCACCAAATAGACTAAAAAAATGCAGCCCAAAAGCTATAGAACGAAACCAAAAAGTGCAGCCCCCAAACCACCAAGCGGGCCCAAAAAAGTGAGGCCCACAAGCCTCCAAAAGGGCACAAAATGTGCAGCCCACAAGCCGCCAAACGACCCCAAAAATTGCAGCCCACGACAACACTTTCAAACAGCTCGAAACAATAGGCAATCAGCCAAGAAATCTGCCCAAAAATCTCCTCCAAAATAGCGAATACACAAATCCCAAATCAGCCTAAAATCGGCACTTGAAATGACTCCAAAAACAGTGCATAAACCTGCCAAATCGGCACCTAAAATGACTCCAAAAACAGTGCATAAGCCAGTCAAATCGGCACCCAAATGACTCCAAAATAGTGCCTAAACCAGCCCAAATCGGCATCTGAAATGACTCCAAAAAATAGTACATAGACCCCAAGCATGCAAAGATATCCTTCTCACTAAGCAATGGAGTTCCCTCTTATGTATAACCAAAGATTCGGGTGGTGTAAATGTAAAGAGATTAAGCATGAAGCTAGATATGCAAACATATATGAATCAAGTGGTATGCATGTAAGCATTGAAATTTGGGTGTTGGGTATGCGAATGTATGAAAATTGTGTGGTATGTATGTGAATTTCCTTAAAAAGAATGTCGGATCCACTTTGATAGAACATAAAATACAATAGGCAAAAAGGATGGGCTAACAAACATCAACGCCTAAAAAATATTGTCCTCTTGTAAGTGGATGAGAACAAAATACTAAACATAAACAATCAATGGCATGGCTTGTTGTAGCATTGTAGAAATGGGCATGTCACACCAAAACCATAGGATGAGTTGCCCAACTTTCAGATTCAATGTGTTTTGTAACGTAGTCACACTTAACGTCATAAATTCCCGAGCGACAAAATTTGTAATGATAAATCACTGCCCAAAGAACATGTGTCATTAAAGGTGCAGAAGGACCAATGAGATTCAATACGATCCACAAAACAATGAAATTTATCAAAGTTGTGCAGCACATAGATGATCATCTTCTGAATTCAAATGTAAGAAGTTACAAATTCCAGGAAGACTTAAATCATCAATGTTAGTACAGACCAACATAAGTCAAATGCCAAAATAATGCTGACACAGATTAAAATGATAATTATCAGTTATTGCATGAGCTAATGAAATGTCGCAGGTATCATTAATCCCAGCGAAATATAGAAGCAAGCGGTGGCAAACTTGAATCACTCATAAGAAAAAGAAAAATAATGTAGATTGCAAGAATATATACATCTAAACATATCATGCATTTGTTTCGAGTTAGTCCAAGACGTAACCGAACCAAAAGTACATATGCAAGAACAAACCAAACCTTTTAGTAGGAATAGATGTTGAGAAAGGAGGAACGCAGGAATTTCACTTCTATGTTTGCTATAATCGCATCACCGCCTCCTTGCTAACGAAAATCGTGATTCTCTGAAAATTCAGTTGGGACGGCAATGGTTTAAAGCCCAAATCGGGAGCAGAGGACAAGAGAGGCGAGCAAGGGTTTCGATGATTTCAGTCGAGAGAGGAAGGCGAGGGCTTCGGGGAGAGTGGAAGAGGTGAAGCAGGCGAGTGCTTCGGAGCGAGCAGAAGAGGCGAAGTAGGTGAGTGCTTCAATGCAGAGAAGCGAAGCGAGGGGAAGGTGAGGCGAGGGTTTCTGTCGAGAGGAAGTGATGCAGGAAAGGGCCTATGTCGAGAGGAAGGGCCGAAGGATTCGGTTAGGGCATATGACGAACCAG
This sequence comes from Phalaenopsis hybrid cultivar, assembly GCA_002079205.1. Lineage (NCBI taxonomy): Eukaryota > Viridiplantae > Streptophyta > Magnoliopsida > Asparagales > Orchidaceae > Phalaenopsis > Phalaenopsis hybrid cultivar. The sequence continues at coordinate 56,519 of JXCR01130911.1, read as the reverse complement.
GCACGAGAGAGAGATCAAGCGACAGGAAGAAGAGATGAAGAAGGAGGCGAGGGGGAAGGTGAGGCCAAAGTTTCGAGCTACGATCAAGAGAGGGAAGCAGGCGTCGAATGGTGAGAAGAAGCAGCTCAGCTGAATCCTATTGCCGCACTTTCAAAGTGTCAGCTACAGAGAATTAGGCGGGAAATTGATGAATTTAGATTTGTGGAGGAGTTTCTTTGGCTGGTAATAACTTTTAATTAAACCCAATTAATGTGAAATTAAGCGATTAATTTTGAAATTCGAAATTCAAAATTACGAATTGTGTGAACGGAGGAAATTAATCGTGTTCAGCTCGGCTCGTATCCTGGGCGAATTTAAACCCTCCTTTTTTAATTAATTAATTATTCGCATCGATTTTTGAGTCATTTAAGCACGTGCGGAGCCATAGAAATATTGGTGTCCTTTCTCGCTAATTTGACATCACAAACGTGCTCGCGTGGTCCGTTTCTTTATCGAAAGTCGTCCGGACAAGTTCGTCAACGATCGGGCCCAAATGTGTCAACTTTTAATTTTTGTTCAAATTTTGGGTTCGTGACGGATCATTTTGAAAATTGATTTTAGTTTGATTGATGGAGCAATGTGTGTGAGTGTCAGTGTCGTGAGTTGTTACGTTTATGCATGTTGACTGTGTGAATTGTAGTGTTTGTGCATGGTGGAAGTGGTGTAAATGAGTAAATGTATATGTGTGTGAAAGTCAAAAGGAGTATTTTTAAGGCCTCATGATCCTACGGGAACTCATTTTTTGTCCCTCCACATGTTAGTCCCTAACCCTTGTGACTAAGAGTTGAGTGCTTGGGACTACTCATGTGAGGTTTTCACAAAAATGGGCCAAGAAATTATTTGAACTTATATGTAAGGCGGGTTTCATTACCAGTCCTCTAGGACAGTCAATATGAAAGTCCTAAAGCTAGATCCTAGGCTCTAAGAGAAAGAAATCAAGATCTTACCAAAATGAGGTCAACAATGGAGATAGTGTTATTAATATAATATCTACTCAAACAGTGATAACGTTAAATTTAACGATTGAACCTCATCTAATACTGTAATACCAAAAACTTGAGAAACAAAGTGAAAGTTTTAAAATGTACACAAAATTTTGCATTCCTCAAGTTTTGACCAAATCAATTTTATAAAATCACAAAAGTCAAATTGATCAATTCAATGTATAACACTATAAATTTTGAATGGAATCGGAGATAACAAATTTTGAAATTATAAGTTTAATTAACTTAATTAACCCTTCATTAAATCATTAATCTTGCACTCTCACCGTTGTTGACCTCATTTTTTAGGTCATTTCCTTTTCTAGGGTCTTAGGATCTAGCTCTAGAAAATTTCCTATTGACCATCTTAGAAAACTAGAATTGAGACTCACCCTTCTAGAAATTCCAACCACTCCCTATTTTTCTTTGATGTCTAGCATTTTTGGCACAAGACCATCGTCTTATGAACGAGCGGTTATGGGCTATTTTGCAAAGATTCAAGGGAAAAATTCCTAATAGGACTTTAAGCCTTAGGAAAACATCGTCATGACCTTTTCGTCACATACACACACCAAATGCACAAAATTCACTGAGTTGCACGAAATCGGACATCAATTAAGACTAAAGGACGAGTAAAAATGTGAACTTCTCCGGATGACCTCCGACGACAAAATGGACTGCGCAAACGCGTCCGGGATACCAATTTTGGTAGGAAAGGACACCCATATTGTCATATTTTCGACAAGAGAAAATTGACACGAATTCGTCAAAACAACCTCTGACGGCAAAACAGACAGCGCCGGTGCGTCCAGAATGCCGAAATTACGTCAGGAGGACACCCATTTTGTTACGGCACCGCGCACGAATAATTGCATGAAATTTAATATATATATGTATATATATAAATATATATATATATATATTAATAAAAACGATCTCCTCTGTTTCCTTTTAAAGCCCTAAATCACGAAATCCAGGGCTCACGCCTCGCCTCCCTCTCTCGTTCGCGAGTCCCGCCAATTCCTCTCGGTCGCGTGCCCTAGCCGAGTCCGATTCTTCTCACGAAGCTTCCCCGAGGTCCCCTCGTGCTCTGAAAAGCTTCCACCTACTCCCTATGACGCGCTCCGGCTTTCCCCTCCCACGCCTCTGCGATTCTGNTGTTTCCTTTTAAAGCCCTAAATCACGAAATCCAGGGCTCACGCCTCGCCTCCCTCTCTCGTTCGCGAGTCCAGCCTATTCCTCTCGGTAGCGTGTCCTAGCCGAGCCCGATTCTTCTCGCGAAGCTTCCCCGAGGTCCCCTCTTGCTCTGAAAAGCTTCCACCTACTCCCTCTGACGCGCTCTGGCTTTCCCCTCCCACGCCTCTGCGATTCCCGGCGTCACCTCCTCACGCGAGGTTTGTCGCCTCTCTTGGCTCGGCTCACCGCCCAGGTGAGCGATGGTGTTCTTCCTCCTCCCTCTCTTGCTATAAAAACCCCGTTTCGGGGAGATCTTGCCGAAATTTTTAAGAGTGGGGAGGTGCTGCCAAAATCTCCTCTAATTTCATTCTTGTTCTTTTCATCCTCTGCGGTTTGAGGGTTTTTGAAAATTTTTGAGAGAGAAAAGAGAGTTTTGAGAGAGAAAAACTTGAATTTCTTTCTGCTGTCGGGAAAAATATTTCTTCCTGTTTTGTTGTTCGAAAGCATTCGTAAGGTGCCATTTTCTGAGGCTTTTAGGAAGAGAAGCTTTGCTGAAATCCTCTTTAAGCTAGAACTTTCGAGTGCTTGTGGCGTGGAGCATTTTTTGTTGTCANTTACCTTAACTTGACCAAAACTGAAACCCAATGCTCCGGGATTTGAGTTTGTTTTACACTCAAATCCTCCTGGCAATTGGGGACATTCCAATATCACATAAAAATTTTCTATTCTTGGTCCTTTATATGTGATATTGTGTTTCATTTATTTGTTTATCTTTTTCCTACGATTTAACTGTTTCTGTTAAGTCCTTTTTCAGGTCATACTTTCCTCTTTTACACAGCACATACTAGCTAAACTTAAAAGAGTAATGAACCTATCAGGTGTACAGGTTTAATTTATATTACAGCATTTTATTTTTTCAGCATGTTATATTGTTTTCATAGCCTATTATACTATTTTCTCAGCATGCTATACTGTCTTTTCTTTCTACTGTACACTATACTGCTTTTTTTTGTTATACTGCATGCTTAGTTATTTTGATACACTACGTCTTATATTAGGATAATCTAGTGGTTTGAGCATGTTCAAAACTAAAACTAAACCTGGAGGTGCTACTACGAGAGGCTCGGAGCAAACATCGTGGGCAGCACGGCAAGGGATAACTTCAAGATGAATCTACAGCAGCAAAACACATTCACATCACCTATCACTTTCTTTACTTTAAATAACAACTCATAGGATCATTTCTTTAGGTTTTTTGCACAACTCTGTTGTGTAATTATAAGTCCTAACGCATTAGGATTCCGAGGTTACCGTTCGGTACAGTGTAAATCCTCCTGTTTTTTTAGGCTATTTGCACAGTCCGACATTGTGCAAACATAAGTCCTAAATTCTAAATAATTTGCAGGATTGAAATATCAAATAAACATCATTTCAAAGACATAAAGCCAAACAATAGGATAGTTGGGAGATCCCCAGGGTTTCTCCTAGATCTGTGATATCCCCCACTTTTCTTCCTTAAATAATTGTTCCTATTTTGAGTCATTCCCATTTGATTTTCCTATGTCCAATCGTGAAAGCTTAAACTTTGAAATCTTGAAGGCAAAACCACCAGATCTTAATCGAGAGTTTTCTTAGGTGACTTCGATCATTTAAGATTTAATTAACTATAGGGGCTTGCCTTTATAGGGAACCTAGAACCCAGATAAAATAAACTCTATTTAACTTTTATGTTAGATAGGGGAACTTGTTGGCCTTTTTATTAAATATTTCGTTGATCAAAACGGATGTCACAAATTCTTTAGTCTAGGTGATTGAATCTCTATTACAAGTGATATTTATCCTTCGGGATAAGTGTTTTACTTGTAGTATCGTATTCACTCGTCTAAACTATTTAAAATGTGAAACCAGTTTGGTCTCACTTATTTTAAATTAAAATGTTATTTTTAAAAACAAAAAATCAAAAATCACAAAAATTATATTCATATTTCAATTATTTTCAAAATCACAAAATTATTACATTTTTCAAATCATAAAGTTATTTGAAGTTATAAAGTTAAATCAAAGAAAAGATTTTAAAGACGAAGGTAAAAAAAAGCGGCTGACAACCGTAGCCACCGCCATTTCACGCGATTCTCAAACATGTAGGATTCTTAGAGTCTGTTTGGGGCAGCTGCAGCTTATCCAGCTTCTGCTGATAAGCAGCTTATCCTGATAATCTGCTGATGATCAACTGATCCAGATAAGCTGGTTGGCTGTTTGGTTTGTGCGTTTGGAAAACAACTGATTCTGGATAAATGACTATTCTGCCCCTGTTGTGGAAAAGCTGTTTAACTGTTTGGTTTGTGTGTTTTGTAAACAGCTTATTTACAGTCTTTTTTAGTTGAATGAACAATCTGTCACGCAGAATTTGTAATTTTCTCAACAAAATTAAAGTTGAAATGTTAAGACATGAAAATACAAAAGAATTGAGTTACATTTATATAACTCAAATATTTCTGATCACATCAAGTAAAATACACCTTCACATACTAATATGGAGGTGATTACATCAACTGATAATTGTCCATACTTCTTACAAATTCTTCAATTGATAATTGTCCATTACTTTCAGTAGATACATAAGTTTCATAACAGTATGAAATTATCCCACCTCTTACATGAACTAATAAGCTTACTCAAGTGCTTAAACAGAGCATGCAATTCNCTTGTTTTGAGATTAAGCATGAATATTTGCTTAGGATGGTGAGAAATGAAACATATATATCAGTTTCCCTTATTTTCTTTTACTTGTAATATTTGGAAGCATTGATAAGGCATTATAAAAATGCATTTTACTCCTCATAAATGTCAATGGCAAGCATGTGTGGATTATCTTTACTTTCCTTACTTGAAGCACTTTAAAGTATGGCTAGGGTGGCCTTGGAATGCATTTTACTCTTTTAGAAATACATTTGGGAAAGCATATTTGGGGTTTATGTCTTGTTTCTCTTGCTGCCCCTCTTCAGAATACACGCAGGAAATTATGTTTATGAGCTGAACAATGTATTTGGAGCTCATTTATTGCTTCTCTTGCTGCCCCTTGATAAAGTACATGCTGGAAACTATGTTTATGAGCTAAAAAAATGTGTTTGGGGTTCATATCTTGTTTATCTTGCTACCCTTTGTTAGAATGCATGATTGGAATGAAATTATCAGAGTTTCTATTGTTGATATTCATGTTTATAATAAATGTCAGAAAGATATGCTCTCATTTGACCTATTTGGTGGTCTCGGTTTTGGCTTTTCCTTGAGATTGAATTATAATTGGAAACATGCTTTCTGTTTTGCCCCATGCATTGGGCTCAGTTTGCCCCTCTTTGGTTTTATATTTTGGCTAAAATTTCTTAACTGTTTTTTGAACTTTTCCTTGGATTTAACTTAGACACTTTTGTTGGGTCTGGCTTGGTTGGAGGTTTTCTTATCCTTCGCCCTTACCCTTAGGTTTGTGTTGTGATGAATTTCTCCTTGTTATATCTGGATGGCTGAGAGTCTAGATTGATGACTTTGGTTTGCTATCTTTGCTATAAGAATGTCCAGGTGGCTTTGTTAGCTTGGTGGTGTTGGGTTGCTGCCTTAGCCGTGAGCTTCGTGTTTATTGAGCTGGATTTGGGCCTTGATTTTGGTTTGTTGTCTTAATCGTGAGCTTCATGTTTACTGTCTCTATAATTCTCTTCTCTTTTGACTCCTCCCCATGAGCTGGATTTGGGGCTTTGGTATGTTGCCTTTGCTGTGAGTCTAGCTTAGTGATTTGCAGTTTGTTGTCTTTGCCATAAGGATGGCTTGGTGGTTTTGTTGGTTTAGTAGACTTTGGTTTATTGCCTTACCCGTGGGCTCTCCCCTCCCTTATCGTCTTATCCGTGAGCTTTAACTTATGACTTTTTAGTGGGATAAATTGGATTGGTAATTATCTCTTTCTATTGCTTTGATTACGAATATTTATATGAAAAATTTCATAATTGTGAGATATAAAAAAAATGGAATGCTCTTTTGATTAAAATTGAAGTTGAAGGGCTTTGATAATGACATGATTTTTGGAGGTATAGAAGGATGCTCTCTATGGATTGTTCTCCTATATTTTATGAAATGTAAAAGGCTCTTGAATCTTCATTTTGAGTTTGATATAAAGTGAAGTCATGTTGGGTTTGGAAATCCATAAAAGTGCCACTTGGAAAGGATATCCTTCTCGGGATTGATCCGATCATTTTTTTTTAACGAATTTAAACGTTTTAGACCGATACATTCATGATTTTATTTTAAGCTTCACTGATTTGGCTTAGTTTTCAAAAATGGATCGGTCTCCTTTTCGTTCGTTTTGTTTTTTTTTATTTTTACGGTCAAGTTAAAAATGGGAATTTCCGATTTAATTATATTCAGAAATGATTTATAATCTCAAGGGAAATATGAGGGAAAGAGAAAATGAAAGAGAAAATTAAAATTGAAATTTGAATTTTTGGGATGATAAAATCTAAAGAGGAGATAGGATAACGAACAATCCACCTTTTCTTTTACATAAGGAAAAATGAATTGCAAATTGAAAGACTAGTTGGAATCGGAAGAAATGAAAATTTAGATAACGATTGAGAGATTAGTGGACTTACACTTAGATCCCTTATGTTTTGAATCAATTTAAAATCCAATTCATTTAACTAGGATTGAAGCACAACTCACAACTCTTTCGTCAAAACTATGAGTTTACCCCTAGGTTTTAGGAGTCTGATAGCAAGCTAAGCTGGATCTATAGATGTTTTAGGGTTAGTGGAAAGGCACTTAATTGAGATTACACACTTTATGACACTTCAAGTTTAAACCAAAGTGCAGGCATCCTAGATCTTAGGAGCACAACTTAAGAGATAGTTTATCATCCTAATTTTCAAATGACCCTAAGAAATCCAAACATCTAACCTCAGTTTAGGAGATAAGTAGGACACTA